>VHIU01000573.1:0-52815 GCA_010577795.1 Isatis tinctoria | reverse complement strand
TGGCCTCCAAATTGCTAAAAAAACATTTTTTGGTAAAGATCTTACTAAATTGTTTATAGCCTCCAAAAACTCAGGGCCGACCCTGTGTGTATGTAGCAGAAGAGGTGGTAGAATCTGAAAAGTTTGGAAGAAGGAGATAATTGTTAGTTTGTTACGTAACATAAATTTTGGTTTGACAGTGTAGAAATAAAGTGCATCATAGTCTTTTACTTCAGATTTTTTTCCAAAGTGTAGTCGATACGCATGGTTAAACCAAAATTTATGTTTAAGAAGACGAATTTCGGAGAGATATGCATATTCCTTTATACAAAAGATAGCATAACTAAGACAAAAATATTAATCGCATATCACTACAAGTCTCTACAACTAACTAATTGTCTTGTTTGCTCAAGAAGACAAAAACCTAATTGTCTTGTATGAAATATATCTATAAAGTTATTTAAGAAAAAAAATTCCCACGTTTTGATTTTTTGGTTCTTACCGTAGTAGACAATATCCAAGCCTCCATCTCCAAGCTCTGCAGATAAATTCTCATCAAAAGTTACCAAACTGTTCCGAGATTGCCAAAAAAAAATCAAGAGAGTTGATTGGGAGAGGCATCTTTCGCTGAAGAGAGTTGAAAGGATGACGTACAATTGCGTGATCCCTTTTTCCGAATTCAATGTTCTTGCCAACTCGGTATCTTCAAGATTAGCATCAAAACGAACCAAGGCAATAATGAAAAATAGGATGATAATCTGTGACAAAGCAAGAGAGTGCGCCAACTTTGGATTCCGAGATGGAGAAGTAGACCGGTTGGATCTTAAAAGGGCCGACGAGGATTTTTGATAGGATCCTACGACATGCAAACAACTAAAAGATGCACTCCTCTTCAAATTCGACAAAAGAAAGCAAGATGAAGATGAGATTCGAGAGGAAGCTAGCTGCTCCATGTCAACAATGATCATGAGTTCCCCATGTCATTGAGTGGGAAAAAGAGGAAACTCAACATGAACTTTTTTCTACGGTATTTTCATATCCGAACTTTCACAATATGTATTTTTCAACTCGAACTCTTTTTAAGTTTAAGTTTCATACATAAACTAAAATAAGTTGGTGAAATCCAACATTGACTCTGATGATGTTAGTCAAACGTCAAATTTTGATGAATGTACAGTTGATATATCACGAGTTAAAAGATACAATGTCATTTTAATTAAATAAAACTAAAAATATGGAATAATATAAAGTTTAAACCGGAGATATTAAAGCTAAATAGTTATAAATTTTCTTTTTAGCTGAAGAGAGTTGAAAGGATGACGACTGGGTGATCCCTTTTTTCGAATTCAGTGTTCTCCAACTCCATCGGTATCTTCAAGATTAACATCAAAGCGAACCAAGGAAATAATGAAAAAAAAAGGATGATGCATGATCTGTGACAAAGAATGAGAGTGCGCCGACTTTGGATTCCCAGATGGAGAAGTAGACCGGCTGGAGAGTGGATCGATCTTAAAAGGGCTGACGAGGATTTTGATAGGATCGTCATCGAGTTAAGGGAGAGCTCAAAGCTTTCCCTAGTTTTTTCTAACTCCATGAGTTATTTTCTTGGCAATGAGCTGACAGAGAATGTCGCGGCAAACGATTGTGTTATAGATTTTTCTTGTTGTTTTGATTATTTGTCGTCATAGTTGTTCTTCTTCTTTTTTCCATGAAAACATTAGATTCAGAGTAAATCATCTTATTACTAAAGAAATAATACATAACTATTGAAAGGAGGAGATTTGAAAAACGACACGCGCCCACGCGCCCCCAAATTCAGAGACAAAGAAGGCGACCTAAGAAATTCGGAGTCTCTCTCTCGATGAGTCCGCCGTCGCGGCCCGTCGCTGCTTGCTTCTCACCTCAACGTTGGAGAGCTGTCTGGAATAAAGCTTTCTCTTCATCTCTCCGATCTCAGCCATGAAAGCATCAGGTTCTCAGAAGTTCAACAGCCCGGTGCCCGACGTCGTTAATGGAGTTTCAACAGATGAGAAAGAAGATGTTACCGTCGATCCGCGGTGGCCTTTGCTGAATCGGTGGTCGTCTCAGAAGGCGTCAAGATTTTCAACAGTGGAGATTCCTCCGTTTGTTCCCAAACCAGTTGGTGTTTCTCGACAACCACTCATCTTCGATCAATCATCTGCCGATTTGATTGAGGATGAGGTTATGGTTGGGGAAAAAAATAAATTCTGAAACTGAGTTGTCTTCTGAAGATACGCATATCATGAATCCTTCTACCTTTTCGTCCTCTTTGGGAGCATGGAAGAAGCCTATCTCGATGCTCTCTGCGCCTCCACACCAAGTAACAAAGACAACGTTTCAGCCCAACTACTCAGATTGGCCTGCTCTATCGCGTGGTAATAACTCGGGAATCAAGAATTGTGACAAGCAGTCGACTTTGGTCAATGATGTCGGAAATGTTGATGGACAATTAGAGGTTCAGCAAGCCTCACTGCAGGCTCATTCAAAGGATTATCCCTGGGCAGCAAGGATGAATCAATCAATGAGAAACCTTCACAGAGTAACAATTCCTGAATACATGGAGGACGGTACACCAAATGTACGAATTCCAAGCCATGTCCTACTTAGTGGTTTAGAAAATCAGAAAGAGTTTGTTATTGGCCAGTTCTATAGATGTTTGGCTCCAACTGGAGGGCAGATTCAGGCTGTTGTTACTAGAATTTGGGGTAGAAAGTGTAGGATTTTTACCCGGAAGCTAGGAGATTCAACTTACTTATTCCACATCCCTGATGAATCAACTAGAAAATGGGTAATTCAAAGAGGTCTGTGGCATGTCGACGACTGCTTGTTGTTCGTTTCTCCATGGTCCCCAACAGATACTATCTCTATTCCAGAGATAACAGCAGTACCAGTTTGGCTGACTCTCATCAATATCCCAGATCAGCTCTACTCGATTTTGGGTATCAAGTGGATTGCTTCAGGTATTGGAGAACCGCTATTGACTGATAAACCGTGGCTGGACCCAACACAAATGGGAAAAGCAAAGATACTAGTTGAGGTAAAACTAGATAAACCCTTCCCCAAGAGAGTGGCCTTAATCGATAAAACCGACTCAATCACAATGGTGGATGTCTTATATTCGTGGCTCCCGTCAACCTGTACTAGATGTGGTCAGTTAGGCCATAAAGTATCGCGTTGTCTGCTTCTAAGTGCACATACATCCCCACCTTTGATGTCAAGTGATGCTCACAAGATTATCACCACTTCCGGTGACGCTACTGCAAGCAAAAATGAAACGTCTGCATCACCAAAAGTGAATGCAGCTCAGGACTCTCATTCTTAAAGAATAAACTCGGGGAAACATTTGGTAAATGAAACACTCGAGCGGGTAGATCAAGCTCCCACTTTCGTATCTCCTACTAGTATGGAGGCAACTATTTCCACCCCTCAAGCAGCTACAAGTTTTAAATCTCCGGCGGCTACTGCTTCTCTTCCTGTAACGACAAGGAATTCTACCATTACTAATCCGGCTATTAAGGCTCATTTGAACGAGGACGCAAATTCCAACCATGTAAATCCTCCATCTGGGAATGAAGATGTTGCTTTGCGCAGATCTTTATCCACTCTTGCTCTGTCAACCAATAGGTTTGCTTCTTTGGATTCATCGGATAATGATATTGACATTCCAGTTTTAACTAATGCGCCTAAACCCGTTGAATTCCCGACTCAAGAGGAAAGAGTTCTTCGGGAAAGGCCAGTTAAACAATCGGAAAAAGCTAAAGCGCAGCATTGGCAACATGTAACCGGTGGGCGTGGCAATCGTGGACGAGGAAGGAGAGGTGGCCGAGGTTAGTAGTACCATCGAAGGATTCTTCTATCTTATTCGAAGCAGATGTTCCGAATACTCTATTTCCTAAATTTCTTTACTTGTTTGTAATCTCTTTAATATGGCTTTAATATGGCTGAGTTTGAACCATATGTAAACTTTTAATCAATAAAACGAATTATAATTAAAAAAAAAAAAAAAAAAACTATTGAAAGGAGGAAATCTAGAAACATTTAGTCTCCATCGATACAATTATCATATATTTGTTATAGCTTAATTAGTTAAGGATGTAATCTTTTTTCTTGTTCTTTTGATTCTTTAGAATCTTTGTCTTTACAGAAGGTGGAGATAGGTCACAATTTTTATGACAGTCGGTACATTCTGCAGCTGATGATGAAGGTTGGCAATGAGGACGACAAATCACACTGCATTCCGCCTCCGATTTTGCTTCACCTCCGATCACAATCACCGCTACTATCATCATGATCATGATCCACACCATGCTCAAATTCTTACCCATCTTTCTTGTATATATGTTTTCTTTTCTTTTTTATGTATATGAAACTATGAATGAATGAGTTATGATGTGAACTTACGTCTCTATTTATAAATTTGAAAACAATGGTTGACTACGTCATTTCCAACTGATAATTTAATTTATCATTTTACATATAAAATTTCTTAGGTACAGTATCTAGGGTGGGAGCGTTTCATATTAGAGCAATAATATTTTACTAATCCTATTTCATTACAATTCTATATATCTATGGAAAAGGATTTTTTTATTTATAGATATCTACATAGATTTCTTTTTAAATTAGAATATTCCCTACCCATTCGAGCAAAGAAATCAAATCACTATTGAAAACTATATGATCTAGTTAGATGTTTAATTAGAAGAAATTTTTTTGTAGATTTTATGTTATTATTATAGCATTCACTATTTAAAGATCTCCAAAATTATTTTAGTACTTTTAATTATTTCATACTATAGTAGTATATATACCAACCTATTTTATATATCCGACTTAAGATATAAACTTGTAGCTTATAAAAAATTAAAAATAATAATATGTGAATATAAGAATTTAAGATAAAAGTTACTAATGATATATATATATATATATATATATATCTACCCATTTTTCTGAAAAATATATTTTTAACTTATAGAAATAATATTATAATAATTAAACACACTATAATTTAATATTAATTATTTTTATTTTATTTTGAAACATATACAACCTATATCATGATGATATACACATTTTCAACAATACAATTTTATGAAGAAAAAACATTTTTCTATATTTTATGTATTTATCCCTTCTGGATGATATTTAAAAATCTATATGGAAGATCAGTTTCGCCATAGATATATCAATTGTTGGAGTCAAAATCCCCTCCTCGGAGATTGATAGGGCAAAAAACCGAAGTACGGTTAAAAATTTCATATCCTGGCAGCAAGCCCACGAAATGAGACTGAACGCCTACACGAGTCGAGTTATTCGTATTCAGCCCGGCAGATGAACTAAATAGACTGTAACCATTTGTACTCTTTTTCCTATCCTTGGTTTTGTCCCAAAGAGTTTTCCGTGAAATGTTTTAATGAGGCAGATCGTTTCACTTGCCTTAAAACCCATTCGGGAGCTGATTGCTCCACGAAATGAGGCCAAACGCCTGCACGGGTCAAGCTCTTGGCCTTTGGCCCTGCAGATGAACTCTTTACAGGTCTCTCAAGACGAATCTCTGCATATCTTCTCAGCCCGGAGCATTCATCGAGCCAAGATGTGGGCCAATGCCGGTTTCTACCTTCTTGGACCAGCCCTAAACGCCATTTCCCGACTAACGGGCCTCGGCCCAATAATTCCCGAAGAAACGTCACGCCATTTGCTGACGGACTTCATGCTATTCAGAACGTGGAAAAAGATTGAGGAGTTTACTTAAAATAAATCGGAAGCAAGACTTTTACCCAAAGAAAATCGGACCCAAAGACCAAGAAGACAAGCTGGGCCAAATCAAGACAAACAGACTGTATTGGAAGCAGATGGGCGGCGGCCCATTAGGTCAAGTCGGCGGCTGGGAAGGGGACTCTAAAACGTCTCACATTGATTAGATCAATCTTTGAGACCCTAGACTCTCAAGTATAAATATAGACCCCTGTATTCACTTTCAGATCATCCCAACTCAAGTGCAAGAGCTTTCGAGATATAAGACAATAAGCTTTCTCGAATATTTTTGTACTTAGAGAATTATCAATAAAATCATCTTTCTCATCTTTTTACTTTTTTGCCTTTTAGTACTTATTTAATAGAATTTTTGAATCCCCGCAAAAAAGAAATTTCGACAGCGTGAGTTTTGGCTCTCACGGTTTGACGTTCTTTACTCAAGAACAATAGGATACAGAGAGGAAGACCATGACCGCCGGAGGAGAAGCCGCCGAAACTAGCAATCAGCCGACCGGAGGAGAAGCCGCCGAAACCAGCAATCAGCCGACCGGAGGAGCAGCTAGAGCCGGGACGACCGCAACCGGAACCGGAACAACCGCAGCCGGGACTTCCACCGCTGTGCCAACCCGATTCGGGATGCCAACCGGAGGACCCGTAATAACGGAAGCGGTCAACACCGGCCCGATCGGCCTAGCCGAAGATATCACGGCAATCGGAGACCTGAGAAACATGATAGCAGGACTAGTGGAGTGGCAAGACAGACAAGAAAGAGCGACATCGCAGAAGATGACAGCCATCCGAGAACTGGCGCAAAGCTCCCAACCGCTCGGAAGAAGACGCCTCCGTTTCTCACTGCTGATAAACACTCCCGGAGGAGAAAATCTCGGCGAGCGAACTCCCGTCGGAACAAGGACGGAGGCCTCGGCCCCACCACCGTTACACCGGAAAAACGCGATGAGACGAAGAAATGAGCAGCTTGTCTCAACGGTAACCGACGGAGAAGTCACGGTGGAGACGAGATGAGACAGACGAAGAAGAAAGAGGTCTCACCGAAGAAGAGGAGAACATACTCCTGGTAGATCAGCAAATAAGAGCCGAAGAGCGAGAGAGAGCGGGCCGAGTAAACCGGTTCCCTAAACGGAGAAACGAAATGGACGAACTACGCGCCCAATTGGAGCTGACGGTGAACCAAATAAGAGAAATGAGATCTCAAGTCCACAAGGCGACCAGTGCGGCTCCCGAGATCGACCGAGTTTTGGAGGAGACTCAGAAAATCCCCTTCACTTCGAGAATCACGAGCGTAAGACTCCACGACCCCGGAAAACTCAAGATCCCATTCTACGACGGAACGACGGATCCAAAGGCGCATATGACGTCTTTCAATATCGCAACGAGTCAGACCAAATTCAAGCCCGAAGAAAAAGATGCCGGCTTCTGCCTATTATTCGTCGAGCATTTGAAAGGAGCAGCCTTATTGTGGTTCTTATGGTTTGAAAAGGACTCGATCGATAACTTCGAGCAGTTGTCCGCGGCTTTCTTAAAGCATTGCTCGCTTTATATATGCTGCTCGACGTCCGATGCGGACCTTTATTCGCTATCGCAAGGACCCGAAGAGAGCCTAAGGGAATTTATCGAGAGGTTCAAGGTGATCGTGTCTAAAATCGACGGCCTAAGCGATCATGCCGCGATAAACGCCCTAAAGAAGTCTTTGTGGTACGCCTCCAGCTTCCAGAAGGTGATCACCATTAACCCGCCGATTACCATCCAGGACGCTCTCCATCGCGCCTCGAACTTCATGATTCACGAGGAGGACATGAAGGCCTTGACCAAAAGGTATCAACCGCAGAAAACATCGATAAGTCCAGCACAGCCCGCGAATATCCCGACGGAACGAAGAAGCAAATGAAGTGGCAGAGACGAAGAACCCGAAGCGAGCGGGGTGCATAATTACCAGATAAACACAGGACACCCATTCGACGGGCGTGGCAGAGGGTCGCCAAACACCTGGACTCGGATGGACTACGACAAAAACGCTTACTGCACCTTCCACCGAGCCGGAGGACACGCAACTGAACACTGCAGGACGATCGGGAGAAGATTCGCAGCTAAGCTACGAGCAGGGGAGCTCGGAAACGACATAACCCTCGAGAGTCTCGGAGTACCCAAAGAAGATACTGAAGCCCAGGCAGGACAACCTAACCAGGAGCGACCCGAGAAGCCTCTGGAGGAAGCACTCAAACGAGGGAGAAGGCGGAACGGGGATGACCAAACTAGGAACCGAAGAAGAATCCACATGATCATCGGAGGATCCCAATACTGCAAAGATATGGTGGCCTCGATAAAATCTTTCCTCAGAATAGGAGACAAGGAGTCAAATCTGTGAGCCCTGATTACCGGGAGTGACGACTGGATCGCTTTCACCGAAGAGGATGCCGAAGGACTCGATCAGCCCCACGACGATCCCTTGGTCGTAGAACTAAACATTAACGACCACGACGTGTCAAGGGTATTGATCGACACTGGAAGTTTGGTAGATGTCATATTCCGGGAGATACTCCGAAGAATGAACGTAGAATTATCAGAAGTGAAGCCAAATCCCATATCACTCACTGGATTTTCCGGGGAAGTCACTATGATCGATGGGACAATCTAACTTCTGGTCCATGCTGGCGGAATCACGAAGGTCGTAAATTTTACGGTGGCTAATCACCCTGCAATCTACAACGTTATCATGGGGACCCCGTGGATCAACTCGTTTGTCTGAAGTTCCCGACTACTGGCGGAATCTAGACTATCTGGGGAAACCAAAAAGAAGCCCGGATATGTTTCCTTGCGGAACACAAACTCCAAAATCCGACAGTCCCGCAAAGAGAAAACCCGAAACGGAGGAAAGAAGTAGAAGACACAAAGGCAAAGAAAACAAGCAGAACAGACTAGTTCGAGAGAGCGAAACTTGTACCCGTAGGAGACAAAAACGAGTAAGGAGAAACGGCGACTGACGAAAAGGAGACGACCGAGAAACAACAGCCCGAAACCGTCAAAATCCCGTAGCCACAGCTTAAGCCCTCACAAAAAAAAACGGAAGTACAAATCTGCTTGATCCCCAACATTGGGGTACGTAGGCAGCTCGCCTACCCGCAAATTCAGCTATAAACAAAAATTGAAATCGCCTCTCGGCACATATCGCCTCTCGGCCCACATCGCCTCTAGGCAAACATCGCCTCTCGGCACACATCGCCTCTAGGCAAACATCGCCTCTCGGCATACGTATCAACCGCCCGTTGCTGATCACAACAGGGTGACTTAAACCATGGTTCTTTCAACATCCCACGATGGATAAACTTAGCGCGCTATAAATCTCCGGATAAACATCTGAACGGCGTGACATGATATCCCACGATCCTGCAAGGAGCATCGAAGACGATGTTCTGTTAGGCTTATCTTCAGGAGCATTTCACATAGGAAAATAGTGCAAAGTGTAAACCGCGAAATAAGCTCGTAAACCCAGCAAACGCCTGACATGGAAAACTGGTCTTGAACATCTCCGAACACAGTATCAAACCGGCTCCGATACGAGATTGTAAACGCGTTCAGTCGAGAGAGGAATTTAAACGTGTAACTCCTCGGCACCAAAACATACAATAAGCCCAGGAAACATCGGCAACCTGGCCAAAAAGTTTGGAGTGTCCGAAAAAGCACTTCAACTCAATATACAACAAAGTAAAAGCCTCTAGGCAAGCAAAACGAATTAAGGGCTGGCTGCCCATCTTAAAGACAGGCCGACTGATCATCATCTAAAGCAGAAAAAGAAAGAGGCCTCAGAAATGGTTCAAACTCTTTTATTAATCTCAAAAGCCCATTCGGCCCATGAAAAAGGCTAAAAAATACAAGGATTCAAAAGCAATACAAGAAGCAAAAAATCAAGAATCAAAGATCCGGACCAAAACGCCATAAACCACAGCAAGGTCCGAGATCCCGGGAGCGGCCTCAATTGGTCCGGCCAGGTCAGTGACTCCGATCGATGCAGCTTCCTCCTCAACCGCGCATACTTCAGGAACCGGAACGATCGAACCTTCGGAAAGAGGGACCAGCTGAGAATCGATCTCCTCCCGAACCTGAACCACCATATCGTCAAACTGACTCTCATCTCCATCGAAGCGAATTTTCCACTCCAACAGCTTTGTCTTTTCTTGGTCTAAGTTAGGGGGATCTTCGCTCTGAAGCAATGCAATCAACTCAAGGTTCCCCGTGATCTGGGCTACGTCCACCTCAAGGATCCTCGTTTCGGACAGCGAATCAAGCGTCCCATTCAAATCTTCCAGCAAGACCGGAATCTCGGCAGAACAAGCCTTGCAACCGTGAGCATCATGAGCTGGTCCGCCAAATCTTTCAGCTCTTCGGACTGACAAGAAACCCTAGCCTCTAGGCGAATAGACATACACACGGCTCTGTCCTTCTCAGCTTGCAGTTTTGAGATTTGTCTCTCAAGCAACTTGGTCTGCCGCGAACTCAACGATTCAAGAACATCAAGCTTCCTCTTCACCGAGCGAACACTCTCTTCGGCGTGCTTGCGGATCCCGCGAACGGTGACATCATACGAGTCAATGCACCTGTTCACGGAGGATATGAACTACAAAAAAAAAAAGGAAATATCGAAAAAAGGAAAAAGGAGTTTTTTGTTATAAATCGTCTAAATAATGGACTCCACAAACCAGCCCAATAGACCAAGACCAAGTTGGCTCCTTCTAGAAGTTTCCCATTCCTTGTTGACCAAGGATTACCTTTTCTAATTTATGTAATATTTCCTTATTACTCTATATGTAAACTAGTATAAATATAGACCATTGGCCTCAGCAATAACACACAGAAACATTCAGTTTTATAACACGTTATCAGCACGAGTTTGCTCTGGAGAAACCCTGAGAACAGCCGCTGGACCGAAACCCTAATCCAGCAGCCGCCGCCGCCGGAGAACCACCGCCGCCGCCACCGTTTTCCAAACAAAGGTCCGATTTTGCTTGAGTTTTTTCCGAGGTCTTTAGCTCCCGGTCCATACCAGTTCAACCCCAAAGGTTATTGAGGTAAATCCCTAATCTAAGAACAAAGAGAAAATCGAATCTGACCTAAGAATAAGAAACCCTAAAATCGATTCTTTCTAAACTTGCTTGATCCTGTTAAAACTCATACCTGAACTTGGATCTAAGCTAAAGATAAAACCCTAAAATCGGTTTGTGTGTTTAAACTTGTTTGATGATTTGATCTCATTAAAACCCAATCAAATTCGGACCTAAGCATATATGGAACTTTAAAATCAATTTTTGCTTGAAACCCTAATTATATGGTTTTGTTGAAATTGAATTTGGTTGGTCATGATCATAATCGAACTTGGACTTAAAGAAAACCTGAACCATTAAAATCGAATTTGCTTGATAAATTGGTTGATTGCATGATAGTTTAAAATTGCATGATCCCTAGCTTAAAATCGCATGTTTAAAATCAAAATCAAATATGGTTGCATCATTCATCTTAGAAATCGTTTGTCTAGAATTTTTTGTTGCATGAATTCGAATCCTGAAAATAGGACAAAGAAATCGTTTGCCCTAATCATAACAAGAATAGGATGTTTTCTTTTTAGAAAAGGAAATCCTAGTTTTTCCTTTTGAGAAAAGGAAAGTTTTAGATAATTATCTTTTTATTGGTTTTATCCTTTAATTAATTATTTTAGGATAAATCTTGCATAAAGAAAATTGTTAAAATCGAAAATACCAATTGCATAAACATTAAATAAAATCGGTCACCTAAATTTTTTGAATTGCATAAATTGCTTGTTTGCTTGAAAGCTTAAAAATCGGAAGATCCAAAACCGGCCATCATCCTAAGGTTCAGATATTGTTGAAAATTCCTAACAGATAATTGGTGGATATTTTCAGATGTCTAAAGTTGCAAACTTAGACTATGCGGCTCTTAATCTCTCTGGAGATAATTACCTCAAATGGGCGCTTGACACAAAGATCATGCTCAACTCAAAAGAAATTATTGAATGTATCAACGACGGAAACTATGAGTCCGTAGGGAATAGATACAAGCTGATTTGTATCATACGCCATCACCTTACTGAGAGTCTCAAGCATCAGTATCTAACGATTGAAGATCCGTTAGAACTATGGAAGGAATTGAAAACGAGGTATGACCATCAAAGAACGGTCGTTTTGCCTAAGGCAACGTTCGACTGGCTGAACTTGTGATTCATGGACTTTAAGTCTGTGGATGAGTACAACTCAGCCTTGTTCCAGATAGTTTCAAAGTTGAAACTATGTGGTGAGACCGTATCGGGGAAGGATATGCTGGAAAAGACCTTCTCCACCTTCCATTTGAGTAATGTATTGTTACAAGAACAGTACCGCAAGAGAGGTTTCGCGACTTACTCAGACCTGATCACTTGTTTGCTGCTTGCGGAACAGAACAACAAGCTTGTTCTGGCCAACAGCGAAATGAGACCAGCTGGAACAGCCCCAATTCCTGAAGGCAACTTGACCGCTGAGAAAAAGAAAGAAAATGATGCAAACCATGTCCATAGAGATCAAAGAAATTACGGCTGTGGACGTGGTGGAAAAGGAAAAGGGCGTGGTTGCAACAATTACCACCCCTATGTTCGAGGCAAAGCCCGTAACGACCGCGGATCTAACTCTAACCGCGGCCGTGACCGTGGTCGTGGAAATGACCGCAGATATCAACCCAGACATCAGTTCGACTCGACCAAATCCGTTTGCCATCGTTGTGGGATGGATAACCATTGGGCCAAGACTTGCAGGACTCCCAAGCATCTTGTAGAATGCTATCAAGAGAGCCTTAAAGGGAAGAATCATGAGGCCCACATGGTCCAGCATGAGCATGATAATGAGGGCGACTTTGATCATGAAAAGTATGATCAAATGGATTATGAGACTTCCGATTGTTTGAAATAATTTAGCTTTTGGTTGCTTTTGTTGCTTTCATGTTTTGCTTTGACTTTTTAGAACTTCTTTGAGTTTATTGCTATTATCTTGTTTGATTCTTGCTTGATAATATGAATGTTTTATTGCTTGTTTTATTGAAATTATAAAATCTCGACCAAAATGCATTGCCTAAAGGGCATGAATTTCTCACCCATACAAAGCTCATTGAGTTATAAGAATGGTTTCCAAATAGAAACAATGGGCAAAAGGAAATGAAGTTCCTTAAGATCGCCTAAGGCATTAAAAAAAATGGTCGGGACTATACTCTACTGATCTAGACTATGCCAAAGATCAGTATTATATAGGCAAAAGCCATGGTAACCACAATTGGTATACCCCACAAAATTTACACTATATGGCATGACTGGACTAGCCATCCAAGTCCAAAACTTGATCCAAAGATTGATCATGAAAATGGCACAAAGAGTTATCCCATAGAGTCTCACGTTGTGTTACATGTGCACAAGGGAAACTCATTAGATTTATTGTCCCAAGCATCACGAAATTATAGTATATTCATGAGGGGGAGTGAGGACAAACCCGTGGTCCATGACTATACTACAAATTCGATGATCATAATAAGACTCGGTCGAATTTTATAAAGAAAGGTCATTTTACCTATAAGGTTTAGACCCTAAAGTTTATCAGCTTGGAGACATCACAAGTTTTACATGTATATAAAGATCAATATGCATCAGGCCATATAAGTGAGCATAGATATTCCCATCTTAAGAGATTTTGAATAAAACCACCACATACATATGTGTCGTCTAAGATGGAATCTCATAAGGAGATTGGAAATATGTATATGTTGGATAAGAAATGTTTCTCCTACGAATTTTAAAGAAACCTTGAGCCAAATATGGGTGATATATTTAGTGGCCAAGGAACACGGATTACACGAGTTTAATGAATCCGAATATCCAACATTATAAGGAGAAACGTAATAAGCTGATAAGAGAAATGAAATGGTATCAGCCATCAGTGTCTTGGCAAGATCCTCGGACTATAAAAAATTTTAAGGACTTCCAAATATAAAGATCATATAAATCTAGCAAAATCAGATGCTAAACACATTGACCATAAAAGAAAAGAATGACTAAGTCATATCAGCTTAAGCACCACAAAATTGATGTCTTAGAGACACAATCAAGTTGCTACGGAGTCTATACAAGATAGACCAATGAGTTCTATAAGATAAGAAACCTCGGAAAAGGTTGCATAATGTAAATCAGGGTTTATTAAGGAAACCAGTCCAGACATAGAGATATAAGGCTGGCCAGCTGAACATCTATGGTACCAAACCATGTAGCTTGGGACGCCAAGCTGCAAGGTAATAAAGATCCTGGATAATGAAATCTCAGATCGATCAAATCATGTCTGGATCAAAATAGGAACTACATAATAGTGTTAACACAAAATGTATAAGAAAGCGCGTACAAGATAGTAGCACTTGAAAAATAAAGAAACAAGTGAGGATCATGACCCACGAAAAAGAATGCATTCACAAGATAAAAGGAAACGTGGGATTATGAAAGTGGTAGGCGTATTGACCACATAAGAAAACGCCATCAGATGATTAAACCAGTGGATAAATAAGTCATGTGAAGAAAAGAAAATCGTGAGACCACATGATCTAAAGTGTTCATGTCTTACAAGCATTTTGAGATAGCTTGGATACTCACAGAGACTAAGGAACAAATTATAAGGAGATGTGGTGGGTGCTGCTACAAACTCGAAAGTTTATGATGTCCGAACACATAAGCAAGAAATCAAATTGATATAATAAGTAGCATATGGTCCACTGGATAAAGAGATTTATATGAAAGTCCCTGAGGGGATAGAGCTGAAAGATAAAAGAATTTCTCGAGACCAGCATTGCATTAAGCTGAATAAATCTCTCTATGGATTGAAAACAATAGACTAAGCAAGTACTTAGTGAGAGAGGGCAATAAAGATGATCTCATTAGTCCATGCATATTCATAAAGAAATTCGATAAGGGATTCGTAATTATCGCGAAAAGGTACTCAAGCGATTTAATATGGACCAGGCTCACCCACTGACTAGCCCAATGATGGTGAGAAGCCTTGGCCTGGACAACGATCCATTCGGTCCAGTAAAGAAGGACGAAAAGGTCCTTGGTCCCGAAGTGTCATATCTAAGTGCCATAGGAACATTAATATACTTGGCTAGTCATACTAGGCTGAACATATGCTTTGCCGTGAACCTCCGATCAAGATTCAGTTTTTGTCCGACCCAGAGGCACTGGATTGGGATCAAACACATACTTCGTTACCTGAAAGGGACAAAAGACATGGGTCTATTTTATACTAACCTTAACAAATAAGGTTTGGTTGGTTTTGCTGATGCAGGTTACCTTTCGGATCCACACAACGGTCGATCCCAGACGGGATATTTCTTCACTTACGGAGGAACAGCCATTTCATGGCGGTCCATGAAGCAAATACTCACGGCCACATCGTCCAATCTCGCAGAGATATTGGCGATTCATGATGCACGCCGAGAATGTGTTTGGTTGAGGTTATTGACTCAACACATTATACGAGATTGTGGGATGACAGAAGGGAAAGAAGAACCGACCAGCATGTACGAGGACAATGCCGCATCCATAGCTCAGTTGAAGGATGGATACATCAAAGGAGATCTGATAGGACTATGGGAAGCATCAAAGACATATGTTCATTGTTCGAAGCATATCTTCTTAACCACGAATCTTCTACGCGTGAAACCACTATTCTCAACTCAATTATGAAGCTCCTCGAAGAAGAATCAGTTCAAACTGAGTTCATATGAAGGAGTTATGCCATCTACAAGTTGGGTGTTTTGCAGCTTACGCGAATTCAGACCTCCGAGCATTCAATGAAGGATTCTGACCAGACCAGATGGAGTTAGGCCACAAACCGAATTGTTCTACAATCTTGGTTCAATATAGAAGCTCAATCAGAAGCCCATATTCCAATTCCACAAGGCCCATGCGGATTTAATCAGATCAAGAGTCACTTAGAGTTGAAGAGTCATTCAAACTATCTTTATTTCTAGTCAAAGTCTTTGGTCTTTGTTCTAGTTTCAAGTGGCCTTGTTTTCAACACAATCTGCCTAGTTTTTAACACATTTGTAACCTATTTAAGCACCATTTCGTGCAAGGAATCAAATAAGTTTTGTTTGATATTTTTGGAACCTTTTTGAGTGGTTAACTCATTGTTCTTTGTCAATGGTGTGTAATATCCATTGATCTGATCATGGTGCGTAATATCCTTGATCAAAACCTCTTTGTTGTCTAGGTGCATCATATCCTAGGGCATTGAGTCGGGTATACCAAAGGTCTTCCGCAGCCTTTGAAGCTCCCTATGATCCATCGGGAATATTAAGAGCCTTCCGCAACTCTTGTGCGACCCTTCGATCCATTTCGATCCGTCTTGGTGCGTCATATCCAAGGGATCAACCGGAATATCAGAACTCTTCCGCAGCTTCTGTGTGACCATTCAATCCACCGCCTTGTTTTGCAAGGATTATCCAACTTACCAACTTAGAGTGCATCATCCTTGGGAGGATTTTCATCATTTGGTATCAGAGCACCACTCTAACTTTGGTTTCTATCTTCTTCTCATTTTCTCACCTCTTCATCTTCTGTTTCTTTTTGTTATTTTCGTTTAGCAAAAAAAAAAAAGAAAGAAAGAAAAAGAAAAGACAAATATTTTGTTTGTCTATCATATTCTTTTTTATTAGCCAGATTTGAGGACAAATCTTTTTTTAAGAGGGAGGGAATGATAGGACTATGGGAAGCATCAAAGACATATGTTCATTGTTCGAAGCATATCTTCTTAACCACGAATATTCTACGCGTGAAACTACTTGGAAACTGTTCTCAACTCAATTACGAAGCTTCTCGAAGAAGAATCAGTTCAAACTGAGTTCATATGAAGTAGTTATGCCATCTACAAGTTGGGTGTTTTGCAGCTTACGCGAATTCAGACCTCCGAGCATTCAATGAAGGATTCTGACCAGACCAGATGGAGTTAGGCCACAAACCGAATTTTTCTACAATCTTGGTTCAATATAGAAGCTCAATCAGAAGCCCATATTCCAATTCCACAAGGCCCAGACGGATTTAATCAGATCAAGAGTCACTTAAGGGGTGTATTATTGAAAAGATTTGAGATGATTTGAGTTTTGAGATGATTTTGGGTGAATTAGGAAAGTTGAAATGATTTTAATCAAAAAACTCTACAATCCCATCTAAAACCATGGAATTTGGATTTTAATATTTTTAACTAAGCAATTGCACCAAAACACTTTCAAATCCCAGCAAATCTCTTGAAATTCATCACTTAAAATATTTCCAATAACATTGGATTTGAGGGTACATTTTAAAATCACAAGTTCAATAACACTGTATTTTTAAATGGTTTTTAAAATTCATGTTTGAATAACAGTGAATTTATGATTTTAAAATAAATCACCTCAAATCCCTAGTTGAATACACCCCCCTTGGGGGGGATGTATTGAATGTAACATTTGAGAAGATTTGGGATGATTTGGTTTTTAATGAGTTTCGAAATGATTTTGGGTGAATTAGAGAAGTTGTTGTGATTTTAATTAAAAACTCTAGAATTCCATCTAAAATCATGGGATTTGGGTTTTTATGTTTTTAACTAAGAAATTTCACCAAAACACTTTGAAATCCCAACAACTCTCCTAAAACTCATTAATTAAAATATTTTCACTAACACTGGAATTCAAAGTAAAATTTTAAATTACAAGTTCAATAACACTGGATTTTATGGTGAGTTTTGAAATTCATGTTCCAATAACAGCGGATTTATCATTTTAATGCAAATCACTCCAAATTCCTTCAAATCATAGATTGAATATCAAGAGTTGAAGAGTCATTCAAACTATCTTAGTTTCTAGTCAAAGTCTTTGGCTTTGTTCTAGTTTCAAGTGGCCTTGTTTTCAACACAATCTGCCTAGTTTTTAACACATTTGTAACCTATTTAAGCACCATTTCGTGCAAGGAATCAAATAAGTTTTGTTTGATATTTTTGAAACCTTTTTGAGTGGTTAACTCATTGTTCTTTGTCAATGGTGTGTAATATCCATTGATATGATCATGGTGCGTAATATCCTTGATCAAAACCTCTTAGTCGTCTAGGTGCGTCATATCCTAGGGCATTGAGTTGGGTATACCAAAGGTCTTCCGCGGCCTTTGAAGCTCCCTACGATCGATCGGGAATATCAAGAGCCTTCTGCAACTCTTGTGCGACCCTTCGATCCATTTCGATCCGTCTTGGTGCGTCATATCCAAGGGATCAACCGGAATATCATAAGTCTTCCGTAGCTTCTGTGCGACCATTCAATCCACCGCCTTGTTTTGCAAGGATTATCCAACTTACCAACTTAGAGTGCATCATCCTTGGGAGGATTTTCATCAAGATCGGACGAAGCACATCTTGCCAAAGCTCTTTTTCACTCACGATCTTCAGAAGACCGGAGAAATTTCAAGTGCTTCAAGTCCGTTCAAGTGACAACTCAGTCGACCTCTTCACAAAGTCACTTCCAACCTCAACGCTCAAGAAGCTTATGCATCAGATCGGTATGTGCCGATCAAGGGACCTTCAGTGATGTCTAAAACAGGGGGAGTAATGCATGATGTACTCTTTTTCCTTCACTAAGGTTTTGTCCCACTGGGTTTTCCTTGGTAAGGTTTTAATGAGGCAGCATCCCCAAGCGTATTACAAAGATCCTTGTTAGCATCGGGCTCGGTTATGTCGTCCAAGGGAGAGTGTTATAAATCGTCTAAATAATGGACTCCACAAACCTGCCCAATAGACGAAGACCAAGTCGGCTCCTTCTAGAAGTTTCCCATTCCTTGTTGACCAAGGATTACCTTTTCTAATTTATGTAATATTTCCTTATTACCATGTAAACTAGTATAAATATAGACCATTGGTCTCAGTAATAACACACAGAAACATTCAGTTTTATAACATTTTTCCAATTCCTAATCCAAAAGGAAGAAGCTTTACAATTCCTAACACAACAAGAAAAAGAAAAATTTTCCTATCCTTAAACTTGAACAGGAAAAGGATAATTTTCAGTTTCTTTGCTTGTAAAGGAAAAGGGAACCCCCCCACAACACAAGCGGCCGCCAGCGAGCCTCATGCCCAAGAAGAAAAATTCTTTTCAGCCAATTTCGGCCATTCAAGCTATATACAAAGGCCATTTTAGCCCATCAATCCCGACAAACACTCCAATAACGCTCATCGCCCATGCATACAAGGCCCACGAGCTGGGGGCTAACTGTTGGGGGGTCAAAATCCCCTACTCGGAGATTGATAGAGCAAAAAGCCGAAGTACGGTTAAACATTTCATATCCTGGCAGCAAGCCCACGAAATGAGACCGAACACCTGCACAGGTTGAGCTCTTGGTATTCGGCCGGGAAGATGAACTAAATAGGCTGTGACCATTTGTACTCTTTTCCTTATCCTTGGTTTTGTCCCAAAGGATTTTCCGGGAAAGGTTTTAATGAGGCAGATCGGTTCACTTGCCTTAAAACCCATTCGGGAGCTGATTGCTCCACGAAATGAGGTCAAACGCATGCACGGGTCAAGCTTTTGGCCTTTGGCCCGGCAGATGAACTCTTTACAGGCCTCTCAAGATGAATCTCTGCATATCTTCTCAGCCCGGAGCATTCATCGAGCCAAGACGTGGGCCAATGCCGGTTTCTACCTTCCTGGACCGGCCCTAAACGCCATTTCTCGACTAACGGGCCTCAGCCCAATAATTCCCGAAGAAACATCACGCCATTTGCGGACGGACTTCATGCTATTCAGAACATGGAAAAACATCGAGGAGTTCACTTAAAATAAAAAGCCGGAAGCAAGGCTTTTACCCAGAGAAAATCGGACCAGAAGACCAAGAAGACAAGCTGGGCCAAATCAAGACAAACAGGTCGTATTGGAAGCAGATGGGCGGCGGCCCGTTAGGTCAAGTCGGCGGCTGGGAAGGGGACTCTAAAACGCCCCACATTGCTTAGATCAATCTTTGAGACCCTAGACTCTCAAGTATAAATATAGACCCATGTATTCACTTTCAGATCATCCCAACTCAAGTGCAAGAGCTTTCGAGATATAAGACAATAAGTTTTCTCGAATATTTTTGTACTTAGAGATTTATCAATAAAATCATATTTCTCATCTTTTTACTTTTTTGTCCTTTAGTTGTTGTTTAATAGAATTTTTGGATCCTCGCAAAATATAAATTTCGACAGTGTGAGTTTCGGCTCTCACATCAATTGCATATTTTATCTGAAATTATTTATTTTTACGTCAAAATTGAGGGGAGCTTATTGGATCAATGAATTGAAAAGAATTCATTTTCTTCATAAATCCTCCTTTATTGGATTTAATATTTGCAATATTTCCTTAAAATCTCAGCTTATTGAATCAATCATTTGCGCAATTCCTTTAAAATTCCAGCTTATTGGAAATTTAGGATTTCATCAATAAATTATATCAGATAGGATTTGAAGAGAATTGAAAGATAATTTATATTTAAAATTTTATGAATACAAATACCACCTCTTATGGTGGTTTTTGAAGTTTTTTTTTCAACTTTTTAGTTTCAATTTTTTAAAAAAGTAAAATAAAACTTTTAAAATGAAAAAAAAGAAAAAATTAGTTGAAATTTTCAATATCATTTTTTTCATTTTATAGAATACACAGTTTGACAAAATATAATATATATCATTTTAAATAAATTTTCAAAGTTAAAAATGCTATTGTGTTTCCAAATATACCCAAATTTAAATTTTTACATTTTATATGAATAAGAGATATAATTTAATCATTTTTAATTTATTATTATTAAATTAGTTTCTAAAAAAATCAAATCCCAGATTTTTTGAAATTCTTTTATATTATTAAATCAAATCTCAAATCAAATCCCAGATTTCTTAAATTCTACTTGGAATTATATATTTTCAAATTCTCTCAATTCCTTGATCCAATAAGCCCCCTTGAATGTAGCATGCTTTCTTCGGTTAATATATATGGCGTGTAGTCTTAGTTCAATCGTCCTTGTGGGTAAATTAAGATTCAGACTTATCTGATAAGGCAGAATATTCTGGTCACTACCTGAGAAAACAAATGCTGGATCTTAGATGTGGCGGAAACTTATGAAGTATCGGGATGTGGAAAAATATTTTCACAACGTGGAGGGACGATGCTTATACATCATTTTGGTTAGATAATTGGTCTCATTTGGGAATCCAGTCACATGATGATGATTCAGTAGCTTTATTGAATATGATCAAAAACGTAGTGGAAGCGCATAGAAGAAAAGGAAACCTAAGTGGGTACGTAAGTGTATCACTATTTGGAAACAAAAAAGAAGATATATACAACCCAAAGTTTAACGCAAAGAACACTTTGAGCCTCATCCTTGTCGCCTGTCCTAGAGTAGATTGGTACAAGAGGATTTGGTTTAGCCATTTTACACCTATTTCTTCTCATGCCACTCCGGTTCAAATGTGGTGTGTGTACTCTACAATAATACAGTGTATTATGTAAACAACGCACCGCCACAACTATAAATACCATATCGAACAAATATTATCGTAATCTCAATCATAACTGTGCTTATATAAAAGTTTTAGAAACTTTCGCCTGCGTCTAATTTTTTTCTCTCTTTGTTTTTGTTTTGAATGTTGCTTATTTTTTGCTTTTTTTTTATTTTTTATCGCAACATTGTTGCTTATGTTTAAGTTTACAAGATAAAGAGTTTGAGAGATTACTTCAACTTTATAATTGCAATTTGATACAATTTTTATTGTACAAGTTTAAAAATTGTTTTCTGACTACTTTCTCAAAGCCTTCGACAGCGGTGCTGATACTGATACAATCTATAAGGTAAGCATCCTCTTTCTTTGTTTGGTGTCTTCTTTTGATCACCCGCCTTGTTTTCTTCTTCTTTTTTTCTTGCTAAGATTCTAAGAAGCCTTGCTATGTTTCTTCCAACATGACGCTTCTCCGTGTTGTTGTTTGTGATTACGTTTTTTACATACCACACCACTTTGTTGATTTTCTGGTTTTAAAACAGAATCTCCTCTTTTTGGTCGAGCATCGAACACTCCTTGATATATGTTTCCTCCGTTAATACTTCCATTATCTCTGTTTTCTTACTAAACTTTTCTGAAATTTGTGCTTGCAATATGTACTTGAGTAGGCCCTTCATTAAGACTCTGATACCATTTTGGGAATCTGATAAGTAAAGAGAGAGAATCAGACTTTGTGTCACAAGCTGTGATCGTGATTAACACAAAAAGTTCTTCTGATTATCAGAAGAGTAGAAAACAGAACAATCACTTTATTAATAATGAACTTCTCTTATTATTTACACTCTGACAATTTTTCATTAGCACTACTCCACCACTTATATAATGAATGTATATGAACAATTGCAACTGTTCGTGATGGTGCATGACTTTTCATAACTGAATAAGAAACTAACTTATCCAATAAACATACATCCCTTCCCTTTACATACAAACTATAACATATATGATGTTATAAGATTTGATAATGGACTCGATTTTCAATAATACTCTGTTGGCATGGTTTTTCATTATTGTGTTAACATTTTCATTCCTCATTTTTTTCTCAGCTTCTCGACCAAACATCAACATGAGAAGGGAGGTGGAAATGCAAGAGATGGATTGGACATCTCTTGCACAGCCCTCGGAGGAGATGCGGAGGAGCTGGGTACTTCAACCTCCTACAGATCTCAGTAGGAATACATCCGTCAAGAAGAAGAAGTGTATTCTTACAGTTCTGGTGGTAGTTGCAATGACTGGCTAGCTTTGCGATGAGGATCAAAACCGTTACTCATCGCCACCACGACCAACAACCGCATGATAACTTACAGCACTGCACTGCGTGCAGCTCTCAATTTTTTCAACAGCCAGCGATGTAAGTGAAAAAATTTTTTTTTTTATTTTATTAGTAACTTCAGATCAAAAATCAAACGTACTCTGTTATGATGTTGCAGCTGGGCACTTGCCTCACGAAAACAATGTTTCGTGGAGAGGTGATTCTTGTCCCCAAGATGGGAGCTATCCCTACACATATTTGATTGGAGGTTATTACGATGGTGGAGACGCTATCAAATCCAACTTCCCCATGTCTTTTTCCATGACCATAGTGAGAATGTCATCGAATATGTGAAAAAAGGTCTTTAGCACATGTAAATGTATGATCTGACAAACATGTAAAGAAAGCAATATTAATTCCCCAAATTAAGCAACATGGGCCTTTTTTAAAGGTCGTGACAGCATGCTCCTCAAATCTGAAGGATTAAAAACTAAAAACAACATTTCGAACCTTCTATGTGTTATGTATCTATTTCTATTTCTATTTCTGTTATGTTTTCTTATTTTTGCTTATTTTTTGCTTATATTTTTGTTTTTTTTTAATTATATTTTTTATCACAACACTGTTGCTTATGTTTAAATTTATAAGATAAAAGGTTTGAGAGATTACTTCAACTTTTTAATTGCAATTTGATACCATTTTTATTGTACAAGTTTAAAAAAAAATTCTTATATGCACATAAATCCTGCAAAATTACATGTTCGTAGCTTAAAAACTGAAAAAGGTAAATGAAAATTTGAGATACAATCAGATAAGATATTAACACTACAAGAATTATCAAAAATAGCTAAGGACCGGCGATGACATTTCCGTAGCCATAATTATTAGCTACGCAAATGGCAACAGATGGCAATGGAACCAAATCCGTAGCAAATTTGTAGCTATACGTAGCTATATAGCTAGAGATAGATTCCGTAGATATATTGTAGCTAAGTAGCTACGTATTAGCTAGAAATAAGTTGTTGCTATAAATATTTTATTTAGCTATGGATAGCTACAAATATTATTGTGACAATAGCATTTATATTTTCCGTTGCGGTTAAAATAATAAGTTTTAAGTGTTGTTATGAATATTTGTCTCGAAAAAATATCATTTTATCATAATATATATAAACTATTTGTTTTAAATATTGAATTTTGTTGTTGTTTCTACTAACATTATTTGTAATCTCCTGATAATTAATCTTTTGACAGATTCTAAATTGTATTTTCTATTTATATAAAGGTTTTTAACTTTTATGTGATCACCATAAAATCACCAAGATAAAAATAATTTTTTAAATTTATTGTTTTTCAAACATTAATCCCAAATTTTAATCTTAATTCTAAGTCTCAATTAATCTTAAACCCCAAACCCTATATCAAAAACTTTATACCCTAAAACATAAAGTTATAAACTTTTAAACTAAAACTACAGCACGTATAACAAATATTCTAATTTTTCATATCTGATCATTTTGAAACTTTAACTTCAAATCTTAAATCAATACTCAAACCCCAAACAAATAAACACTAAAACAAAAATTATAAATAAAATCCAACACATACATATAACAGAAATACTAATTTTTTCATATCTAATCATTTTAAAACCTTAACTCCAAACCTTAAATCCAAGCTAAAACCCCATATCTCAAACCCTAAACCCTATATTTGAATCTAAACCCTAAAATATAAACTTGCATAGAAGATCATCATGTTTCTTCTTTTTTTTTTGAACATCTTCATCATGTTTCTTCAAACCATGATTCTGATGCTGGATCCGAGTAAATAGTGATAAATGGTATGTTTTTAGTTTTAAAAATTTTATTATAAGAAAATAATTACATGATAACAAATCTATAATTTATTATAATAAATTTATATTATTGCCGGCAAACGAGCATGACAACTCAACAATAATAATGTAGTAAAAACTCTTATGTATATCCTACATATCGTATTATAATTAAATGTAAATCTATGAGAATGTGTAGATATAAATTATATCATATCTTTATATTATTAACTTAATAATGCCATTTAATGTGTATACAGTATATATTAGGGAAAAAATATTTTCTTCCCTCTCGTCACTTCTTCATTTTAGTAAGTTCCGCCTAATTTTTGGCTTCATGACCGCGAAGATTTTGCCAAGCTTTTCAATGGCCGCCAAAAATTTTGGCCAAAATTTTCATTTCGTGTTCTTTTCTACAGATCCTCAATCTTCCTTTCCCTCTTCTTCTTCACAGCATAACAGATCTCACTTTGTCTCTCTCCGTTCTCACACTTTCTTTCACGACAGAGAAAGAGTACTCAGCCGCCTCTCGAGACATCACCTCATATGTCCCTATATGATGCAGACAAATCTTCTATATCCCTCTTAATCTCCTATATCCCTCGTTTAAATGAAAGGACGAAACTACCCTTCTAGATATTTTAAAATCAAAACTCAACGCCCAGTATCACTGGTATTATTGCTACTCGGTACTACCCAGTATTACCCAGTATTACTGAGTAATACCCGTACTACTGGTATTACTGTTACTCGGTATTACCGAGTATTACCCAGTATTACCGAGTATCACCGAGTATTACCGAGTATCACCGAGTATTACCGAGTATCACCGAGTATTACCGAGTATCACTGCAACTCGGTATTACCCAGTATTACCCGATATTATCACGCATAGGGGATTCGAACCCTGGGTGCGTGCGGGTGTGCGGAGCTTGGAACCACTGAGCTACCGTATTTTTCGTTGAACCCTTACCGATTTAATTATATTTAACATCTAACACCCGAATTTATCATTCATTAAGGGTAATTTTGTCTTTTTATCAGTGAAGGATATTTAAGAATATATTTTATCCTATAGGGACATATGAGGTGATGTCTCGCCGCCTCTCTCCCATTTCTTCTTATATCCTTCACAGGACACCTCTCATCGAGCCAACGTCTCGTATATCCTCAAAAACCAAATTAAAATCTCTTATATCCCCATTTTATCTCCTATATCCCTATTTCATTAAACACATTGGAAATTCCGAAAATACCCAGATTTGTTTTCTCTTTATTGGTTTAATTGGAAAAAACAGAAAATGAAAAAAAAAATCTGAAAATCTGGAGCTCGCCGTCCTCCCCTCGCACTCGTTCCCCCGACTCACTCACTCGCCGTCGCATTCACTTCCAGTCACCTCCGCTGCCGCATTCCATCGCAGATAGTTGAAAACAGGTGCTGCATTCTTCTGTTTCCTCCAGCTGTATTTAGTAGAAATTAGGTTCTCAATTAGGTTTATGGCTTTCAAATTCAGATTCAATTGAGATTTGATGAATTTGGTACGCACATTGTTGTATTACCCATGTTTCTGGGTCAATTAGTAATCTTAATTGGTAAAAAAATGAATTTCAGTAGTTGAATGGATCGAATTGGCAGTACATTTGCAGTGGAAACCATTGATTTTGGGTATAACTAGGTAGAACTAGTAGAACTGACAAATGTAGTATAACTAGTAACACTGGTATTACTGAAAATGTGTAACGGTATAACTGTGGATAACTATGGATAACTATGGATAATTTATTGAGTTTCTTGCATTGTTTTGGCAGGATACAATGACTACGCACATGACCATATATTTTAAATGTCAATGTCGTATGTGTAGTGTAATTTTGAAGACATCAGTGGAGGAGATAACTTTATCAGTGATAGAAGCTATGATGTATAAGAAGCTTGGGTTAGATGAAAGTAAGGTTAAACTGGAGCCGGTCAGGGTCGTGGTCGTGATATCCAGTTAAAACTACATGACCTGTGCACAAAATATTACTTGACGGAGCTATGGGCATTGGCTTACTACAAGATGATTTATGTAGTGCCGGATAGGTCTGAATGGAATGTACCGGATTACATCAGAACACTGCATAAAAGGCAAGCCTATAAAGGTTTTTATTGGTTGTTATTTGGGAGAGGGAGTAGCGGTGAATGAATTTATTGCCATCTTTTGTGTTGTAAAACTTGTATGATTAGGACTCCTGCGTAAAACTAAGTATAAATGTGTCAAATATATTTGATTTGTCGCCATGTTTGAGTGCGAACATATTTGATTTATTGCCATCTTTTGTGTTGTAAAACTTGTATGATTTGGACTACTGTGTAAAACTAAGTATAACTATGTGTAATATATTTGATTTATCCTCATCTTGAGTGCGAACATGTTACTACGTTGAACAATCCAAATTATCTGCCTAAACAATTATATCATCGGTAAAACAAAAATAACAAAGTTTTCATTAAGGTAACACTAGGAAAAGCTAATTTTGGGTGATTTTCAAATTAAATTAGTATTCCTTCTAAAAAAAAAATCAACGGTAAAACTAAAAAAAAACAAATTCGATTTTATTGTATTTACATATAATTATAACAAATATATGATTTTTGATTTTTACATTTGATTTTTGTTACACAAGCCCAACATTTCTCCAATATACTTCCTTATACTTTCATGAACACTTTGTTGGTGACAACCAACTTAGTAAGGAAAAGTTAACGAAATTATGATTTCAAACATATTTTTCCATAAAACAATCAGTCTTACATGTTAAATCACTAAACGTAACTGTAAAACTACTAAAACATATTTGAAGGTTAAGTAATACTAAATAAATTGAAAAACACCAAAAGTAGAACTGTGAAGAAGTTTCGTACTACTACTATCTTAAGTATTACTAAGAATAATTTTTGGAGGGAAATTTTGGAGGGAATTTTCACATAATTTTTTTGGAGAAAATTTACTCTCTTCTTTTCTCTCTCGAAATCATTTTGTCATTTCTCATTCTCTATTTCTCTCTCCATTTTCCTCTCTCATTTTCTCTTATTTTCTCATTCTCTCTCTCAATTTCTTACATTTTCTCTCATTTTCTCATTTCTCTCTCTCAATTCTCTCATTTCTCTCATTTCTCTCATTTCCTCATTACTCTCTTGCTGTTTCTCCCATTTCTCTCTCACTTTTTTCTTTCTTCACGATCTCTACTATCCCTTCCATCATGGATCCATATGAGGAGAAAATGAACAAGAGGAGACGAAGAAGATGAAGCCACATGTGGATATGATTAACTAAATTAAATTCTCTTCGCAATCTTCCTTTCCTAAAACTTGTTCTCGGATGATATAAATAATTGTTTGTCAAGAGTTGTATCAGTTTATGTGTTTCTTAAGACTTATCCATTTTATGTTATTGTTTATACTTGTGTTTGGTAAGATTTATGTTGTGTTTAATTGTCTTTGTCTTTTCTATTCTAGCATTGCACAACATAGTTCAAACTAGAATAAGAAGAATTACCACAACAAGTTCAACCAGTTCTAAACCAAAATGTGAAAACATCAAAAAAAGAACAAATAAACAAGTTCCCAAAAACGGCCAAAGTTCAGAGTTTTCCATAAAGTTTCAAACTTCAACCACAAAACAAGTTTGTCTTCACTCCCTTAAGAACTTCATATATGAAACACCTTGTCCCCAGCTTGATTTGCTTTTTGTACTCCGTTGGTAAGAAGTACATTCCAGCTGCCATGGTTCCCTCATTATCCTGCAAGAAACATTGAGTTCTACATCAGTTATACCAGTAGTACATCACAATTCCCAATAGTTTTCCCCAGTACTACCCAGTTTTCCCAACTTTTTCTAGTTTTACAAAAGACTATCGCGACTAGTTTTACCAAATATTCCTAGTGTTACTCAACAAATAATTCAAATTTTTACCTAATATTCTCCAATTCTATATAGTTTTCCTTCGCACAAAACAATGGAAATGGCACCAATCAACCAATGGCTTCCTACTCACCTACGATTTCTTCCTACCGCTCGGCGAGGTCGGCGATTCCTTCGGAATCTCATTCCGTTTAGCTCCTCTTCTTGTTTCCACCATTGTTGAGACAGCGAGGTCAGCAATTTCTTCTTGTTTCCACTTAGAGAAGGAATTGAGAGGAATCGATTATGATTTAGAGATAAGAGAGTGAAGAGTCGCGTGAGTCGCGTGAGAAAGAAAGGAGAGAAAGTTGAGTTTTTCCCCCAAATTGACAAATTAGGGATTTAGAAACGATGACTCGGTTTAATCTTGGTTTATGTTTGGTAAAATTGTGATTCTTTTAATTTGTCTTGACTTTTCTGTCTTTTGCTTTAGTTTCGTATTAAAAATAATGTTAACAAAAATAATTTTTAGAACGGGGACATGAGAGATTTGTCTGCATCATATAGGGACATACGAGGTGTTGGCTCCCTCTCATCTCTAGGTTACACTTCATCTTTAGATTTACATTTTGAGTTCAATTGATGAAATCGTTTGATAGGTATTTGGATAATGAATGTTTATAACCGTAAATCGATTTAGGGTTTAATTCTGATTTCAATCTCTGTATTCTGGGTGAAATTATGCTATTGGGGTTTTGGTAATGGCTTTTTTATGCTGAAATCGACTTAGGAATTACTCCTTGAATCTATACATTTTGGGTGAAACTACATTTTGGGTATTTCATGTCTCTTAAAGTTCGATTCTTTTTTAAATCACTTTGAGTTTCCTATGATGTTCGAATTTTTTTTTCCTATGATGTTCGATTATTTTTTGAAGTGATGAATCACTTTTAAAGTCATTTTTCACACAGATGCTGGATTGAAGAAGTTCGATGACTCATCGACGACGAGCATATTTTCACTTGCAGATCATGTGGTAAGATTTTGTGAACATCTCTAATAAGATTAGATCCTAAAGTCTGTACCTTTTTTAACTATAAGATGAACAATTTGTTTCCTTTGTGTTTGTTTTACAGGTACCCGGCTTCCAATGATGATATCACCGTTTTTGGCCTTTGCTGCTCTTTCACAAAGCCCCAACTTCACAGTAAGTCAGCGCATCTCGTTGGTACAGATTGCTTCATCGATGGTAGGGTTCATATACGAGTCTAACTAGTGCGCCTTGTTTTCTATATGATTTCAACCAGTTTCTTAGGCAGCTATTGATCAAATTTCATGGGTTTTGTAAAGCGAAAATGGAGCTTAAGCCTCCAGCAATAACTCGGCTGCTCATGATTCTTCAGATGATGGTATGTTTCATTAACAATTATACATTTATTGTGAGTTAGAGGAAGCAGTAATGTGATATCATATTGTTCAATATCATGTGATCATGTATGTGTGTATGTTTACTTGACCTTGGTTTTGTTGCAGATCTTAAACCGAGTCAATTACTCTTTGTAGAAAACTCTGGACTAAACAAAGGAAGGATTCGGGTTTGGGGGAGATATGATCGAATTCTAAGCAGAGGAAGGAGTTGGCTATTCCTGAGCATCGAGAGTCGTATTAGGGGACCAACACTGCAGAGGAGACTCCTCCACAGCTCCACAGCTTTAAAGCTGGCATCGGAGGCAGCCAGAGAGTCACAACCGAGTCCAGTATTTGTTCAAGAGTGTTCTCCATCCCAGTCATGACACGCAGCGTTAACTTCACAGGTACTCTGTCACTCCACTCTCTGTTAGGCAGCAACTGATTAATTCTTTCAAACACCTTATCTAAATATGGTTATGGCTCTCTTATCTTAAGGCAGAATCGGAAGACTAATTGTAACATCTCCATCCGTACATCACACCACCAAAGAGCAGATATATCTAACATCCAAGGCAAGACGTTTGATGACTGCTTGCAGGATTTGCAATAGAAATCATTTTCTTTCGTTTTTGAACTTTTGTTTTTTGTAGGTTTAAATTTTTGTTTGTCGACTTGTATTACATGCTTATGATCTCTATTATGTGACATTTAGATTCTTTTGTTATAATCTACTTTATATCATTAATGTTGCTAAAACAATTGTAAATAGTTTAATTTATTTATTATATTTAATTAAAATATATTATAAAAAAAATATTTTTCAGAAGAAAAATTGTCAATTATATTAGCTACAGGTAATATGTAGCGATTTTAGCTACACTATGACTCACAATAGCCACAAAAAAATGGTAGCCAAAAATCGTCACTAATGAGTCACGGATCAAGTCATAGCTAAGTAGTCGCTATTGGCTACAAAAATTGCTGTCACTAATCTGTAGCCAGGAAGCAACAGATTGGCTACGGAACACAATTAGCGTGGGAGCTGAGGCCAGAGAAAAAATCCGTCGCCATCCGTTGCCTCCTAAAAATTAGCGACAGATTATGTCTTCTAGCTATGAAATAATCCTTAGCTATTTTAGTGAATTCTAACAACTTAGTAAGATAATAAAGAAAATTATATCAACATATTTTGTAAAAAAAAGTTTATGAAACTTTTTTATAGAATCACTTATGGCATCCATAAATTTTGGCACGGCTCTGATATCGATCTCAATAGCATTTCAAAACACTATTGTGAGTTTTATAAGCGTTATGACCACGATAACTAGGACATGCCAACAACTAAAAGATGCACTCCTCTTCAAATTCGACAAAAGAAATCAATATGAAGATGAAGTTCGAGAGGAAGCTGCTCCATGTGAACATGATCATGAGTCATCTTCTTATACATGTGATTGAGCAAATGATTGTTACTTAGCCAGATTTGCGACAGAGTAATTATCGTAATAGTAACGGTCCATTTTATCATGCAGATACCACAAAATGAAAGTAGAAACAAGAAAGAACAAAAGAGTCAAAAAGTCAGGAAAAGTAAAAGTCAAAGAGGTGATGAAATTCACAGTTTATATATACTGACACCGAACCCTCTTTTAGATCCAGAGTCTTTCTCCTAATAAACACTCTCTCAAAACGAACTCGCCGTCGTATTAGTTGAACTACTCGTCTCTTTCTCAGTCACCGGCGATAACGGCGGAGGTACACCGTGCTTCAGCAACACAACGTCATCACCTCCGCTCACATCAATCTCCACCTCCTCCGGAAAATCTCTCATCCCTTCCTTCTGAATCCCTTTCAAAACCTCGACGATCTCATCCATCGACGGCCTGACTTCCCTGTCCTGCTGCAAACACCGGAACGCCAATTCGGCGACCGAGATCATCGTCTTCTTCACGGAAGGATCCCTCGCGAACCCGAGAGTCAGATCCGCGAGCTCGTGAACGGCGTCGTTTTGGATTTTGGATATGGCCATGTTCGCGAGGTTGATGTCGTGGCGGTGTCGAGTGATGTCGACTGCTTCTTTGGACGAGATTAGCTCCGAGAGTACGACTCCGAAGCTGTACACGTCGCTCTTCTCGTTGAGACGGTAACATTGGTAATACTCAGGATCAACATATCCCGGAGTTCCTTGCGGCGCCGTGGAGATATGAGTTCGATCCATCGGAAACAACCGTGAAAGTCCGAAGTCAGCTACTTTCACTTGGTTATTGCTATCAAGAAGAATGTTTGTAGTCTTAACATCTCTGTGTATGATTCCTAAAATCAGAAAGTTTCATCATTTCAGTTTTTTTTTCAAGAATCTCATTGTTTGTGTTTGTTTAAAATTTGTGTGTTTTACCTTTAGCATGGAGAAAGGACAATGCTTTAGCTGTTTGGATAGCGATGCTGAGTCTTGCAGGCCAGCAAATAGGTCGAGATTGTGCTTGGTCTCCATGGAGATGATCAGCGAGTGTGCCATTGGAGATGTATTCGTACACTAAGAGTAACTCTCTGCTATGCCTTGTTGTGCATCCGTATAGGATCACTAGGTTCGGGTGTTTCAAAGACTTCAAGATATCGATCTCGTTCTTGAATTGCTCCACGCGTTTCAGTGACCTCTCGAAGAGTCGTTTCACTGCCACGGCTCGTCCGTCCTTTAGTATGCCTTCAAGAATTTTTCATAAGCTTTTTAGAGAAGCCAAGTTTGGAGGTTTGTTTGGTACGTAACCGAGTTTGTGTTCTTACCGTAGTAGACTGTACCGAAGCCTCCATCTCCGAGCTCTCTAGAGAAATTGTCAGTGGCTTCGTCGAGTTCTTCGTAGCTGAAGACTTGAACTCCGAAGTAGACGCTTCCGTTTGCGAGGTTGGAGACTGATTGCGTGAGAGAATGGTTGCTTCCCGAGTATGTTGTGGAAGTTGGAGTGGTCGACATTGTATTATTGCTTGAATACGGCGATGTTGAAAGGCCTTTGCTTGTGTATTGAGCTGCCAGTCTCTTCCTTCTCCAGATGAAACAGAGCACAGTTACTGCTAAAAGAGTGGCACCCAAGAACCCACATGCGAATCCAATTCCTTGAGACGAACAAAAGGACAAGGGCTTCATAAGATTATGCTCTTTCTGAGGTATGTTTTACTGAAATTAGATTCCTCGAAAGTAAAAGAATAGACACCTACCTAGTTTTTGTGCTTTGGTGAGCTCTGCATCAACAAATACCATGAAAAATATGTTAGTTCAAACTCGAGCCAACTTAGAATCATATATTTGAAACAAGGTTTGAAACTCAAGGGAGTTTCTCTGAATGGTAAGGCATGTAATAAATCATATTCTTGTTAGCTAAACTAGTTGCAGTTAAAAGGTAAGCGAGAACTTCTGAGAAAGGGAAGGGATTAGTAAATCAGACAGAACTTCTGAGGGAGGGAAGAGATTAGTAAATCAGATTAAGACATGAATATAAATTCAGATTAACTTAGGTTAGCTAAAGTATTTCATTGAAACAGAGAAAAAAAAAATCATTACTCGTCTTTGGTATCGCAGGACCGCAAATATGCTCGTGAGGCTTGTCCACACAATAGCAAATGAATGCTCTTGAGCTCTCTTGATGACCACAATATCCCCCTGATCTTAGGCATCCCAAACAGACACTGTTTAATGTAACCTCGAAACCCTCATTAAAAGCCTGCTTTATAGCCTCCAGAGTCAGATTTCTATCTTCTATCCTCAAGGCATACCGATAGACTGGAACACTGACATTTCTTTCACACGATGCGTTTGACTCTTCTAATATAGCTCTATCCCAAAAATGTGAAGCGGCGAAACAAAGTAACTATGCCCACCAATATCAGCCTCACAGTCTAGCTTTCTAATGTAAAAACCGGGAGGAAGAGGAACACTTTCCACTGGATCAGAGCAGTTGTAATAAAGTACTGACAGCATGGTTTCGGGAGAATATGGAAGGACATCTTGGTTGATTGTTGTATTCTCAGGGTTTTGGGGGCAAAGATTGTTGTGATAATCCTTTCTGGCAAGCCTTATGATGATGCCATACTTCATCTCAAGGATTTGGAACGTAACTGAGGATAAACTTAACTCTGGGAACTCTCCGCTGCAGTTGACCTTGAAATCCGGATGGCCGCACTCTTTTCTCTCAGGTGTCCAAAAGGGATAATTGAGTTCCCTCTGATGAGCGCATATAAACCCCTGAGCGCATTTTTTGTGATGCTCATCAACTGACAAAACACAAGATGGGATCACAAAGAGCATCCATATTGTTGTATAGGACCAAGATTTTGTCAGTGACAAAGAAAGATTTTTCATGGTGCTCTCCTCTGTTTTTTTCTTTTCTTTTCTTTTCTTGGAGATGAACAAGAGGTTGAAGAAGGAGAAGTTGAAGAAGAGGTAAAAGACAGATGAGGAAAAGGGATACATGGCTTTTGTCTAAGTCTTCGTTTTCTACGAGTTGAAAGAAGGAAAAGAAAACTAAGGTTTCTTTTTTAATATATTTGTTTATTTCCTAACGGAAATTTCTTTGGAGTTTGGTGGGTTAGGATGACTTAGTCATCGAATAGACTGGTAAACCATAGGGTTATTAAATTATTTTGAAAGATTATATTTTTCTTGGTTGCTATTAAATTATCAGTTTTTATTAATTCTATCTTCTGTCTTTGCAGGAAGACTTGAAAGTAAGTGCCCGTACAAGAAGTTTAATAGGAAAAGTCAGGCAGAGTAGAAAATGGGGCTTTAAAGAGGGCCGTATATAGCCCTTCCATTACTCTCCACGTTATCTGTCAGTTTTAGACAATTTTGAGGAATGACGAGTGGGACAAGACTAAGACTCTTTGGCATTTACCATGGAAGTTGATAACGATGTTGATGAAGAAGACGAAGGGATTGTGAGAAAGAAAGAAGACAGATTGACGGTAACGAAGACTACAACCATACTTTGAAAATGACTTGATGGAGATCGTGTATGCCAAGTTGCTGGATACAGATCAAGACTTTTAGAAGACTCAAGTTTCTACCTTCTATCTTGTGCTCACTAAGGAAGTAAGGTATGTCTGAACAATGCTAAAACTAACATAGGAAAATCGAAAGAAATTAAAAGATATTTGTGACTTAGTATGAGCCGTGGTTCTTGACTTCTTGGTGATTAGCAAGCATGTTATACTAATTGCGGAACATAGGGCTTATAGTGGAACTTAAGAGGCTCCAAATCGACTTCAATTCGTAATTTTCTGTTTTAGTCTGGTTGCATCGTGGTAATACTGCATAAATTTGGCAAGGGGAAGAACTAATATGATATGCATAATAAACTTGCGGATAGTTCAGAAACATACCACTAGATCCAGATGGATGAAGCATTGGACTGCATTCGATTTTTGATGAAGAGTTTGTCTTGCAGCAAAACGGAGTGGCCTTATCGTAGCCGCAGCTTCCACCCTTGGATCTACATTCTTGACACAGTCTCTTACCAATCGTCAACTTCACCTCGAATCCTTCTTTGAGAACACTCAATAAACGGGTCAAATTCAAAGCTTCCTTCTCTGGGACATAACTTGTGGGAACAGTGATGTTGAAATTCCTAGCACACTTTTCATAATTTTCATTACTCTGATGCACCCAGGCAGCACCAGTCTGTGGACATGTGAAACTTGGGGTGTTGGGAAGATGAGGTTCGCAGAGATAGTAAACAGAGAGGGTTGTGTACTCTGGCGAAAGCTCAAAGAGTTCAGGACTCAACTTTGTGCCGGTTAATGTAGAATTGCAAAATGATTCACCTAAAAAGTCTTGCCTCGCGAGTCCAAGAGTGTTAGTTGAGTTGTTTATGTGGAGGACCCTGTACATCTGATCTGACATGATGAAAACAGTATTGTTTCTTTGGTTACAGTGAAGCGCCAAAGAAGGATGACCACAAGGTTCTGGTCGAGCCGCTCCCCAGAAAGGAAACCCCACGGTGATATTGCCACAGTGAAAGGGAGTATCACAAAACTTAAGGTCCAGTTGACTTAAAGCACAAGGAACATGATGATGAAAGTAGGAAAAGAAGAAAAGCAAGATCAGACAAGAATTGGGTTTTGAGAACCCAAAGAGTATTGGAGAGAACATGATTGATTGGTATCTGAATAAAGTTTCTTTTCCTCGGGTTGGTTTTGAGCAGAGCAGATATATGATTAAACAAAATTAGACCAGAAAAAAGAATATCAACTGGAGACAAAAAGAGCAAGTGGGAAAGGACTAAGTCAAGATTGAAAAGGAGAGATACAAATATACAATAGACTTGGATAATTTAGTCACACGTTTTTGTTAGTTGACTTAGACTATTCTACTTTTCTTATGTTCCCTAACTAAAAGGAAATTAGAAAAAATAAAAATAAAAGTAAAAAAAGACTCACTGTGGAATCTTGTTGACGTACAAGAAAAACTAATTAAAACGGCAGCAGAAAACAGAAATATTGGAAAAATGTTATATAGACTTAATTTTTATAATTATTTAGGAGACAATTTGAGATATATTGTGTTTGAAACTAAAAATTTCTAAAAAAGCATTAAATTATGTTTATATAAAAAAAAAGTACACAAAGTTGAAAGTCACAAAAATAATATTCATTAGAGTCGAGATATTTTAGTTTTCCGGTAAAGTGAAAATTTCAAAATTCCTTTTCCAATATACTTTTTTAAAAAAAGAAGGAATTGTGGCACATGGTTTTTAAGTAGGGTTTACTCATTTTAAAGAATAATTCCTAAAAGTTTACTTAACTTATTTATAAATAATTTTAAAATTTTGGAAACAATTTGAACATTTGAAATTATGATTAAATATGGTGGAATAGTTTACTATTTATTAAATATATGTTATGAGATGTAAAAATATACTTTTGAAAATTTAGTAAAAAATTACTATGTTTTTAGTAAACATTTTAAAATAGTTTAGACATAAAATGGTTTTAAAAACTTTAAAAGATGAAAAGCATACTACTTTTTAGGAACAGATTACATACTTTTAAAGAATGATTTCTAATACTTTAATGTTACATATAAAAATGATTTTAACATACATAAAGTGATTTTAAGCAGCTAGAAAGATGATTATGAATATGTTAAAATAATATATTAAATATTTATGAAATGCTTGGAAGACTAAAAAGATATTCTCAAAAAAAATTAAAGTATATACTAATTTTTAAGAATGATTTGCACATTGGAAGTCATTTCAAAGAGCACTATATAATCTCCTCACATCTATCTTTTATCTTACACGTCTAATAATGATAAGTTCATGTTTTTATTTTAATATCTTGTCTGTGATTCGTTCTGCTCTTGCGAATACTACTATGTGTGGATTCTTCATTCTAGTTTCGTATGTGATTTGAATCCTTGTGAAGAAAGAAGTGTTCAATCCGGTAAAACCGAACCAAACCGACTGATACCAAACACAAATAGAAAATATGGTTTGGTTTTAGTAATACCATATAAACTGTATGGGTGTTAACTTTTAGAAACCACCGTATATAAATATAGTTCAGTTATAAACTGAACAAACCGAAAAAACAAGAAAAAAAAACGAGTATAGAAATATAGTAATATATAATATTATAGTTATATGTAAATTATATAATATAAACAATTATTTTTATATATAAACAGTTTTATTGATATAACATTGAAAGTTTTAATTTATTAATTTGTTAGTTTATTTTGTTTTTTCATTTTTATAAATTTTAATTAAAATTAGATTTTTTTGTGGTGTTAACAATTTTTTTTTTACTAAAATTATTTAAACATTAGAATAATAATATTAGTATAATAAATCATATTTTTAACGATATAGACTAAAATTCACAAATTGTTTTTAAAAAAAAAACTAAATATAGTTATGGTTTTTGGTTCAAAACCGAATAAACTTAAAAACCAAAGATATTCAAACCGAACCAAACAAGATATGGTATCAGATAGCTAGTTTTTATTAACAATTTAACCCCAAAAAAAACGTGAAAAACTGAAAATCAAACTGAAACCAAACAGAAATCCGAATTGGACATCCTACAACCATCTTCTGTTCCATCCGCAAGCAATTAACTCTTGACACTAGTTGTTAATCATTCCGAGCTTATATAAAAAATGCAGTATTTGTTTGTAATGCATGTAAACGAATTCGAACAGGTCAGTCTGATTTCATATAGTATTATTAATCCTATAGTTCATAATAAATGTAGTAGTTTCCCAAAAATCTTAAATCGTCGTTGTATTTGCATTTGCATTACTAGTTAATTTACTAAAAACAAATTTGTTGGCAAATCATCATGTGACCTCTGACTGTTAGATACCATTAAAATTGATCACACAGATGTTACCTTTATCCATCTTTCGACCCAAAAAAAAAAGAGGAAAAAGCAAATTCACAAAGCATCCTCTGCCTTTTCATATGAACACTCACAGATCCTTCAAGCATTCATTGACATTGCCACGAAGCCTTTGCTCCAAAACATCTCCACAGATATTTCCCATCAAATGATAAAACGCCATAAGCTCAGAGAGTTGCTCAATGTTCATCTTGTTCATCATGTTCCTTGCCATCCTCTGCTTCTCTTCGTCTACTTTCAACTTCTTCATATATGATCCTCCGTTCCTCACCGTCGCTCCCATCTCCTTCAGCCTCGTCTCTTGCTCTGCGCTTAGCGCTGTGTTTGACTGCAACAAACCACACACACACACACACAAAACATTAACTAACTCGGTGAAAAGAGACTAATCCTATCATTGATAAAACATGTGTCAAGAAAGAAAAGAGTTTCTTGAGGTGGGGCCAAAGCAAGTGGGCCAGGACGGAACTGATGATCAGCCTCCATGCAGGTTCGTTTTTTAAATTACTGACCACATGCATGTTTGTGTCCGAAATCACAACCGGTTACATGTTCGGATTACTACTCAAAATGTCCTTCGGATCATCACAACAACCATAGACATTATCTAAACCCCACTGAAAATGAATATTGAAATAACACAGCCGTATTTTAAAGACCCTACTTTTACTATATAACCCTTCAAGACAGCGAAAGGGCAAAACAAGTGTTTCAAAACCAATTTGCCTCTCATGCAACAATATGGACTCAAACATTTATGTAAAGTTTTAGCAGACAGATTTGACGTTCTTTACCTCGAGAAACTCAGCTCCAACTTCAAGCTCTGTTACTTTCGATGGGTTCTTTCCAGGTGCTCCTTTAGTATACATATACCTCGCAAGTGAGAAGCTTCGAACAAGTATCTTTCTTTTGTTCTCCATTTCTCTATCAAGCTCCAATGTCTTTGGAACAGACATTGAGCTATTCAGCTTCTTCTGATACGCAATCACCGCCTTTGCAAATTCCTAAAATCAAGTTCACAAAGAACGTCAAATCTCGAGGTAAAGAACGTAAAAAACTAATCTTTCAAGAGCACAAACCTGATATGCAGCAGGACAACCAGGATAATCAAACTCATCAAGATCATGTGATCTCATTCTCTCAGGATGAAACTGCAAACCCATTATGAACTTCCCTTCTTCAGGGTTATACGCATCCGGATCGTAGAAACCTTCCATCAATCCATCAGAAGCAAATGCCATTGGCACAAACCTCTGCGCCAATCTCTTAACACCTTGATGGTGATAACTATTCACCAATATCTCCATGTTTTCACCGTCCAACGAATCTTTAAACCAAGAATGAAGTGGACTGTTCTCAACAATCCTCACAACATGTCTATGCCCATCATAGTCATCGTAATCAATATGTTTCGCTCTACGTTCTTCCGGTAACTTATTCGTAAGCTCCTTCTCTAAGTCAAGATAAAGAGTCCCACCACAAGCAACATTCAAAATCTGCAATCACCATTAACAAACAAGTTTAAACATTTTCATGTTCCAATAGTGTAAAAAGACATGAACTTTCAAAATGAGAGACATACTTGTGATCCTCTACAGATTCCTAAGTAAGGAATGTTCTGTTCGAGACAGAGCTTAGCAAGACCTAACTCAATGGAATCTTTCTCTTTGTCAATAGCTGTATCACTCGCATGTGTTTCCCTAATCTCTTGAAGCTCTTCCGGTGAAAGAGAAGAGATTTCAGATTCATAAAGAGAAGGGTCAATGTCTTCTCCTTCACAAAGGAGAACTCCATGGATTGGCTTGAAGCTCTCAAGCAACATGTGAACGCCAGTGACTCGTGGAACAATGACTGGCACGCATCCATAACGAACTATCAAATCCAGATGATATTCACCTGAGAAAAAACAAAATCACCCAATTGGATTTTTGAGGATAAATGAAACATTTACAGAGGAAAACAGAGAGAACCCACGAAAATATACATACAAAAGGTTCGATTTTTAATATCACAAAGTCAGAACCATGCAAAAGCAGAGAGGTTAGAGAAGAACCAACGAAATCGACGAATTTGTTTTTACGAACGGTGCGTCTAGAGACGACGAGGACACGAGGGAGGATTTGAGAGAGATTCTCCATTTACACAGGAAAGGAAAAAAGTTTTGAGGAATTCAGGAGAAAATAGTTTCTGTGTAGATCCGATGTGACGTGAGAAGAAACGTAAAAAGAGTTTATTGTGACGAGAGAGAAGCGAAAACGCGAATTTATAGTGAAGAGAAAGGCTGAAAATCGACTTTGGCTTCTTTATCATATTATTATTATTATTTTTTATTACTATTTTAAAGTTTTTGAATAATTTATAAAATTTGTTTTTACGGTTTTTTTTGTTTTTTACTTTTTTTGGTTTTTTGGTTTTTTTTTTGTTTAGTTGGAGCGTTGAAGGGATACAGAAGGAAACAGGGTATTAAAAGTTGCTGACTAGTTTAGCTAGCTTGGAATGGATATATATCCCAACTTTTATAAAAAGGAAAAAAATCAATATTTGAGTTAGGGAATATTTTTTTTTATAGGTAAAATGTAGAGTTAAAAAGGAAATGAACAGATTTCACATAAGTCGTGTCTGGTTAACAACTTCCTCAGATCAAATCTAAATTTTTTTGGGTGTCCCTATGTAATTAATTTCACGTGGTGTCCCACTTCACTAATAATACCCCAGCGTAATTATGGAACTCTGTTCGTCACTTGTGTGCCACATAAATAATCAACATTAATTGGAACAATTTACTACTAATCTATAGTAGTTTATTTATGTTTATTCATAAAGTTAAATTCGTACAATAATATTTTAGCCAATTCTCAAAAATAGCACAATTTTTAGGTTTTTGTGACAAAAATAACATATTATGGTAAAAATGACAAAGAAATATTTATTGAAGAAAACAAAGACTATTATACATTTACTTCTCATTCGTTTTTTCTCAATTTTGTAACCCTAAACTCTAAATCCTAAAATCTAAACACTCATTAATGATTCATGAACTCAAACTCATTAGTGTAATACATTTAAAAATGATCAAAATGTGCTAGTATTGTTAATTCTCTCCTGATATGCTATTTTTTTGACAAAATAATCCAAATGTGTTATTTTAGTGTATCTCTCTAATATTTTTGATAAAAACAGTATTGACTTTAAAATATATTTCAAAATATATTTTTATTTAAAATATTTGAAGTAGTAGATTTTTTTTTGTGATTTTAATATATTTTGAGGGACTCTATTAATTAAAAATTAAAAGCTAAAAATTTAAATAAAATTTTATAATGTCTTACAAATATTATGCTTACCTAATTCATCTAAAAATTCCTTAAAATTAAATTTTCTAACTCTTTTAAAATACTAAATTGAATACACTTTCCTTGTATACTAATATATTTTTGATATAATCGCCATATTTTTATGTTTTTAAAAATTTTTCATAAAATCATTTTGATAATTTATAATATTTGTAATGTACATGTCATGAGATTTGCTTTAAAAAAAAAAAAAAACATGTCATGAGATTTGTTGTACAGAGTCCAATCAATAAAATTGGTGACGCTTACAATTTTTTTTTCCTTCAATGACCTCACCCTTTTTGCTAAAGTTTTTTTTTCTTTCTATTGTGTTAAAGCACGTACAATATATTAATCATAATTTGACCTATTTTATACAATCTTAGCCGACAGTCGTATCTTTAACTATCCTTCTTAGGTCAAATTTGGGTATGTATTAATCATAATTTTAAAATTTTGATATAGTACTTAAGAACAATGAGTTAATATATTATATACGATCTTGAATTTAAGTATTAATAATGTATTAATAATCGTCTTTGAATAGAATAATTTTTCCTTTTTTTGAGAAAGGAGAAACTGATGGAAACAATAGAGAAAAGATTAGAAAAATGAAACTAAAAAAATTAGAATTCCAAAGTCTAAGAGAGTATTTTTCTTTTATGCATTTTAGTTGATTTGAAAATTTGTATAAGATTTGTAAATCCTTGTAAGATTTAATGATTTCCAAATATAATAAGTAAAATTTTATTTCAAATTTTGTAAATTCGTAGATTTTGTTCTGATTTATATCTTTGTACTTATATTATATAAATACTTTTAAATACAATATGAAATCAAATCCATAAATAATTCTATATGATTAGATAACACCCAATTTTAATATGTATTTAGAAATCATTAAAAAGACGTTATTGGTTTATGTATTTCTATTGATGTACTAGAAACCTATATAAGATTCACAAATCAAAGTAAAATTTATTGATTTTCAAATCTAACATATGAATTTTAGTTAATATTAACAAATAAATCCTTTCAAATCTACCAAAAAAATATCCTAAACTCCGTTAGTAAATTTTTATGATCGAACAACACATGATTTAAATTAGGATTTATAAATCATAAAATCAAATAATACATGATTTTAGAATCATATAATCACTAACACTGAATGTTATTTAGATTTTTAAATCTATTAAAATATATAAACCAATAACCTCCACTAAATAAATAATAGATGGTTTTGATAAAAAAAATAAAATCATTAATCCAATAACATTTTTTAGGATTTGTAAATGTCTCAAAATCTTATAATCAGTAATCTACTATCAAGCTTTTTTGTCTCTTCTTTCCTAAAATTGGTCGTTATAAAGTATATTTCTATATGTAAAAATGGTACGGTGAATTGGCCACGTGAGAAATGATATATTCCTAAAAAATCAATTTTGACAGATACGCAGACAAAAGGGTGGTCCTTCACATAATTGTTTAATAATCTTCAAAATTTAAAAGTATCCGTTATGGTCAAGATGTCAAGAAAATCGTTTGAATGCGACACGAAAAAAGAAAAAAAAAATTACTTACGATATATATATTTTTATTCTTGCAAAATACTCCTAAAAAGAGTAAAAATCTGTACGATATCGTATTTTTATTTCCTTTTTTTTTGCTAAACATATTCTTATTTCTTCCAGGTTCCTTCTTTTTCCTTTTTCCTTTAACTATGTCATGTTAGTTTTTAACATATTGTAAAATTTACATATGAAATACGCTATTTGTTAAAATGACAAAATAAAGTTTCTCAACAGAAAGAAAAAAGAAAAAAATAGTTATTACTTATAACTTTACTAAAAGTAGTTAAAATCTCATTTGACTTTGATAGTTGTTAGTACTTACGTGAGCATTATGGCGGCGGCCTGAGAGGAAGACCTTTCTCAAACTCCCAGTGCCAGATATGCTCTACGTGTCATAACCATTGGCTGACTCATATTATAAGTCAATACTGACCAATTACTACTTCAACATCATTTTGGGTTCTATTGGTAAAACTTTCTTCAATATTTTAAAATAATTTTTTTTATAACTAGATTTTTTTTAAAATGAATTCAATTACTAAATAAAAAGAGGTTACATTAAGATTGGACAATTATAAAAATAGTAAATTTTAATGTTTTTGACAAAATAGCACACTGGAGTTAAAATGACAAAATAACATTTATTGAAGAGGAAAAATACTATCATACATTTATTTTTCAATTGTATTTTTTTCAATTTTGTAATCCTAAACCCTAAATCCTAAAATATAAACCCTGATTAATGATTTATGAATTCAAATTATATGTGTGTAATACATTTAAAAATGATTAAATTGTGGTATTATTGTCATTTTTTGTAATACATTTAAAAATGATTAAAGTGAGCTTTTATTGTCATTTTTCTCTCTGTGTGTTATTTTGTGATAAAAACTTCAAAATATAATATGATGCAACATAATATGGTGTCTGTTCGTGCTGCACTCTGCTATATGGTCTACTGATCATCTTCTTGTTTTTCTGTGTTTTTCTCCCTACCTTTAACAGCTTTCCTTTGGTTATGTTGTTTTTCTTTACCTTTTTTGTGCATTTGGTTTTGTCTCGGGTGTGGCATACCCAAAAAACAATGAATCCACAGTGTTAAAAAAAAAAAACTTCAAAATATGTTATTTGGGAGTATTTCTCTTTAAGATTCTTATAAATATTTTAAAATTTTCATTTGAGATTTATTTTTCTTTTTCTCTCACCTTTCTTTTTTTTAATTGTGAAATACCCTTAACAAATACTAATAATAGAATTGCTTTTACATTGACGACATATATACTAAACTATATTCAAGTTCAATAATTATTTGATTTTCATAGTTTAGTTTTTAAAACACGGAATGTAATTAATTTTATGATGTTTGTTAGCCATTTGCTAACATTGATTTGGCTGTAACATGTTTATTTGATAAAAGAAACGTGTTTGATACAATGATATTGTTTTATTTGTCTATTAATCAGAAAAAATACCACGTCGTTATAACTATGATGAGCAATTGAGCATTATAATATGACTTTTCTTCTCTTCCACTTCTTTATCCTTCTCCAATCTTCCATCACCAGTTTTCAAATTTTCGTCTTTCTTCACTCCCTTTTATATTTTTCTTTTTACTCTTCTCAACTACTTAACGAACGGATCCATGGATATTTCAATTTAATGTGGGTTTTTTAGATGGGAGATATAACGGTCAAAAAGCCAGAAATGGTAAACTTTTTATTAGTGTTTGAGAATTGATGTTGAACAGAAACCAAGCTTTCATGGAGAAGACGAAGTCGAGAGGATATGAAGATTATATTAATGTTTCTGTTAATTGTAAAGTGACGATATACAAGTGTTTATAACAATGATAACTATCCGGTACAAGCTGTTCTAACTAAACAATGATATAAATGTGTAAACCACATTATCATCTTTAATACTCCCCTTCAAGATGGAAGGGAAGAATTGAACTTTCATCTTGGACATGAAGAAACTTATGGTCTTGAAAACTCAATGTGAATTTGAGGTAAAAGCATGATGTTCTTTTGGTGGTCTTGGCAATGAACCGAAAGGAATATCAATGACAATGCCAAAACGATCATAGACTTCCAAACGAGAGATGCTTTGTGACCAGAACTCCCCCTTTCTTGTAGCACAGCGCGAGAGTACAGTGCATCTAGCACAAACCAGCCAACGTGAGGAGAGAAACTGCTCCTTTAGCAACTGATGAACAAGAGACTGAAACGCAGTCTTGCGCAGCAACATAAGACAAGTATAATAACAGCTAATATGGAGAGTAAAAGCGGAAAACAGTCTTAGCAAGAGCTGAACCATTGCAGCATCTTCAGAGGAAAATAAGCCAAAAGAACCATCAATATCCAACATGAATCTTCCATCTGCAGAGACCAACAACAACTCAAAACAACCAATCAATGACTGAGAAAAGAGACTGAGGCTTGAGAAGTTGCATAAATGAGAAGACAAAACCAAAGCAGTCGTGTTGCACTCTCTTGAAACCAGCATATGTGTTCTAATCGTGAAAACAGGAAGATCAAGCCACAATACCGACCATCCGTTAGTAAATGACAGCTTCTGATGCTCCGTAAGTTCAATTGATAACAATAGGAGGAGAAAACGCAGAAGAACATGTCGAGGGGGTGGAATCAGTCAAGTGACGCAAAACAAAATAATCTTCACGATGGTGTAAGAGATGTGAATCAACTGGATCTTGACAGTCGGAGGATGTGATGGCAAAAGAAACTCCGGGAACAGGAGCCGAGCACACCACAACGACAAATCGAGAACAAACTCCAGGAACAGGAGCAGAACTCGTCGCAGCGGCAGATCTACGGGATACACGCAAATACATCTTCACAAAAACTATCGGAAAATGCAATCGATAAAGCTCAATCAAGCTTGAATCGATGAAATATCGAGGACCAGAGATGATGAGCCGGTATATGAATAATATTTTTTCAATTAAATACATAAATTTATGAATTTATAAACCTTTGTGATATAATTATAATTTATAAAATTACTAAAAGTAAACAATTACATAAATTGTGGTGTGAATTATTTTGTGAGTTTTTTAATGGTTTGATTAGAAATAGGATCCCATTAGAAATTTAGAGAAAGAGAGTAGGTTTACAATGTAAAATAGAAAATGAGCAAAAAATGAATAATTTTATGTAATAGAATTGCTTTTGTTTTCCGGAAACATATAAATTATAATTATATAGTTTTCTTTAGTATCATAAACATATAATTTAATTTAATAATAAGTTAATCAGTTATTATGTCTTCATGTTTACACAAATTTTGGAATATTCTTTAATGCTACTTTTTTATCTAATTTTGAAAGTGAGATAATCTTATAGATTAAAATGTAATTAGTCAACAAAATCGTTTCTAATATTTTTTTTTTGAATTGTGGCTCGTGAAATTATTTTCATAATATTGATATCTAATCAATAAATTTGATATAATTACAGAAACTCTGATATCAAATATATTGTACGCATATATATATTTGTAAAGTTCTATTATGGCAAATCAGAATATACTTAATAAAATTATTTTTTAAAAAATCGTTTACAATATTTTTTTTTGAATTGTAATTATTTTATATAGTTTTAATATTTTCTAAGAGCAGATAATATTTATTGTTTATTTTTTGTTTTTATATTTTCTATTATGGATAAATATTTATTTGTGTAAGTCATAATTTGAGAAGTGTTTCTAATTTTATTTTGAATTGAATATAATAATATATAATTTATATTAATTTCTTATTTATGATATGATTATATAATATATCTATCGATATATATATATATATATATAGTTTTGTTTATTTAAATATATGAATATTATAGTTTGAAAAAATTGACAGACCCATTAATTATATATATCTTTGAATGTAATTTCACATTTATAAGAAAACATGCTAACCCGTTAATTTATTAGTTATTTTTAATGTCATAAAAATCAAAACAGATTAATTAAATATCTTAACCCATATTATTGTTATTTAAATATTTTAATAATATAAACTATAAAAACCCTGTAATTATATATATATAATATTTATATCATTGAATAATATAATATATATAGACTTAGTTTTAATATTTTCATTTTATCAAGTTAAATAATATCAATCTAATTTAAGAATTTTATTTTTCCAAGTTAAGAGTTTATATTTATTAATATTATATTTGAATTATTCATGTATGTTTATATTTATTAATAATTGAAGTATCTTCAAAAGCATATTTATTTATTTTGATTTTGTAATTTATAAAAATAATTGATGTGTTATATTATTTACCTATATTTATTATTTGATTTAATAATTTAATATGTATGATTTTATTTTATTTTCGTTTTTAATTAATAAATAAAGTGGGATCCATTATTTTATATTGTTTGGATACATATTTAATAAAGATAATGTTAATTTCCATAATCCATAATTACCCTTAATGAAATTTTATAAAATAACTAATATTCTGTGGCATTACATATAATATAACACATGGATAAAAGTTTTTTTCATAAATATTTTCTCCTTTAATAATATAGATATGATAGGTTCTACTACACGACTCTTAGCTATTTGATGTCTGAAATTTTGTTCAAACCGTTGGACTCCAGACCAGTTAAGGACGTACTGGTCAGACAATCCAGTAGCTGAACCAATGAGGCCAGTTCAGAAAAACCTCATTGGTTGTTCAGTTAGTTGCTAAAAATAACCTGATTATAGATTTACAGGTTTCAGATTAATTTCCTCTTAAATTGTGGGTTAAAATTTTCAATTTACCTTGCTTGGTTTGGCCTATTTGGATTTTATATGGAAATTTATATTTTGTAACATCCTGAATTCTAGTATATATAAAAACATATGTGAGAAATGTTAAAAATATTGATTTGACTACATATTCATCAAAGTGCACTTACTTTTTCGGTCACACATCCGAAAAAAACTCCAGAGTTATCCGTGTTTGTGCTAGAGCAGTGGAAGGATGAGAGATCTACCGAGAAGTGAATCTTGTGAGTTAGAAAAAGATGCAGGGAACAGTCATGTGATAATTGCAGGGTCTGTATATCATGATTTTCGAGTCTTCTGAATAACACACCGACTGTTGGATAGAGGTGGACCCACAAACCTGATAAAGGGATGGGTGACTCATGGTAAGGACAGACAGAGCGTTATAGGTTTTGTGATTGTATTTGAGTTTATAAAGATGCACGAGGTGAATCTGTGGAGGAAAATATGGGGAGTGTAAAAGAGGAGGTAACATAGCTGTTAAAAGAGGAGGAAACTAAGAATTGGATTTGTTATGGAATTTCTTAGTTTGTGTTGGTTGTAGTGTTTTACTGAGTAATTTAATTATGACTGGTTTCTCCTGTTGAATAAGTTTTCGATTTCCTGTCTAAAATTCGCCATTAACAATTTTGAGAAAAAAATGTAAAGTTACTCCGTTTCAAGGGTATGAGGGATGATAACTTGAATAATGCTACTCATGTGGATCCATTTCAGTTTTCCTAATTTTTGAAGCATGAATTTATGGATTTTTGTTCAAACGTCACAGGATGTAATTTTGTCGATGCTTAACAGATGCTAAAGACCTCAGGTTTACTATCGATCTAATGATGGAAAAAAAATGACTTTAGGAAGAGCACACTCTTTAATGTGAAGATTCTGTTTGATTAAGAACATGATTGGATGCATTCCGTCCTTTTTTTAATATAACACAATTCTGTAAACCAAGTGTCCTTGGCCTAGTGGTAATGGGGTTTCAGCTGAAGCTTCCGCCCTGGGTTCGAGTCCACTTGGCCACCCGGCTGCTGGTAAATAAGTTCACACAGCGCGAAAAGGAATCAGGGTCTCGTGGGATTAGTCTTTGGGCCTAGAAAGCTTTTGGGAAGACCATGGTTATCAAAAAAAAAAACACAATTCTGTATATTGTCGATACTATTTTTTTTCTTTTATATACTCTTGAAAATTATTTATTGATGTAACATTCATATACGTGCATAGATAAAATTTAATATGGAGAAGAAGAAACACATTGCTAGAAGCATATAATTATAGATTTATAAGAGCTGGATATTTTGTTTACTTCTAAGTCATAAGGTTTTGTTTTTTAAGAAATTGTTTTAGTCATTCCTCTTCAGCTTTTGAATTGCTTATGTTCGTTAATTAAAGATCTTTGAAGTTTCTCAAGTCTATGATTCGGAGATCTCAGAATTCTTTAAATATGCTTTTTTGACTGACAAATTCTACTGGTTTAAGTTTTGAAGATGTCTGTCTCACTATATATGTAAGCGCGATTATGGCAGCCAAAGTTGAGGAAAGAAATGAGAAAATGTGGACACCCTAAAGAGACAATCAACCATATCTTACCAGGGCCGGACCAATAAAATTGGTAACCCCAATAAAAAAAATGTGGCTTCATAATTTTTGTTTTTGAACAAAAAAAAAAAAATATATATAAAAAGTTGGATTGTTGGATAAAAAAAAAAAAAAAAACCTGGCCCATTTAGATACATGATATATATATCTATCATTTGAAAGAAAAAAAAAATCTATGTGACCCTAAAAAAAATGAAAATATAGGTGTGGCCTTAAACCATAAACTGCATGTGTTGTGGGCCGGACCTTTACCTTACTCACATGCATGTCCTTATACTATAGGATGGTATGTATACTATCTCCTACATAGCTATCATGGAATATATCCTATAGCTTCTGACTCTTATCTACGCTAAATTAGTTATGAGACTATCTCCAAGAGTGGAGGATGCTGATTACATAGTTACACTGTTTTTATGAGATGAGCAAGTTTGCAATTGCATAGCCATTATTTTTCAGCTTTCTGTCTCCCTTAATTGTGTTTCAGTTTCCTACTTCTATGTTCTAAACATGGGTCAACCAACTTCGTACTATTCATAACACAAAGTTGTATATCACGTAAACCAGAAACGATGCTTATAATCTGAAGTTTATATGACGATAAACTATACTGATTCAAACTTTCGTTTATTTGAAGTTTATATGTGCTAACTGCAAAAGCATTTTTCATAGATTATTTTTATTCTGTTTTGTTACTCTCTATTGAAATTTTAGTTGATAAACTGTAAAATATGAATAAAATAAAAAGATTGTATGAGGACATCATGACTCATGAGCACTAGATCCGCGCTACGCGAATACTCATCTGATATAAAACAAGTCAAAATCAGCAGAAACGTGTGTGTTTTTAAATGCTGAATGGAACAAATATAATGTAAACATCAAAACGCTTCAATTTATATGCTTCAACCATAACATGATTGATCAATGGTTACACAAGATTTTGTTTTGATATTTATTATTCTTAATAATAACTTTTCTTAGACAAGTCTTGATGGCTTCAACAAGTAGGAGCAGGAACCTTACAAAAAACTAAGACTTTAAGAGCGTTTGGAGAAGTAACATACGTACTAAGTGCAGGGTTTTTAATATAACCACAAAGACAGGGTTCCTGTTCAACCAGTTTGTCGCAACATTTTTTAGTCGGGTCTCCTCCTGCGGTCATTGCCGGTGCGCATGGCAAGAGCTCTGTCAGAATACATGATTGTGCCACTTGTCCGAAACGTCCAGCCGCGGTTGCTTTTATCAGAGCAGGAGACGACATGGCGATTATCATGAATGTGATGAGCATTACTGTCGGGAACTTCATTGTCGTGAAAACCTAGTGGTTTTTTCTTCGTTAAAACCTTTGTTTGTTTTTGATTTTCTCTTGTAGTATATTTGAGATTCTGGTTTTCAGGATGGTAAGCTTCTTGTATATATATATGTGTAGATGTGAGATTTACATGGTCTTATGAGATAGCTCTGATTGGTCATTTCTCGGATAAGAAACGCTCGTGCATTTGGCTTACATTTGGTCATCATGCAGGACACCAGAAATTGTCATCATCTAGTTTATATCCTCAGGTACACACATCCCTCAAAAGAATATAACAGGCTGGCTTATTGTGCCGTTACTTAATACTCCCTCTTTAATACTTCCTCTGTCCCGTTTTTTAAGATGTGTAAGCAAAAAAATTTGCTTCATTCTATAAGATGTGTAAGCAAAAAAATTTGCTTCATTTTATAAAATGTTTTACAAGTTTCTATGAAAAAATTAAATGTTTTTGATTTCTATTTAGGTAAAACATCTTATATATCGGGAGTATATCAAATCAGCTTATAAAGTCGTAGAAGAAGTGATTGAAAAATGTCTGAGCCCGGGTTCGAACCGGGGACCTCTAGTGTGTGAGACTAGCGTGATAACCGACTACACCACCCAGACTAGCGATAGTTTAATTAAATATGCTGTACATATCGTTTTATACATTAATGATAATAATGTCGTTTTATACATTAAAACATTATAGAAGAGATTTATTTATCTTTCATCTTTATCATTTCTATGTCTTTTATCTATTTTAGTTTAGAATGGATTGAATTACAATGGTTGGAAACTCTCTGGGAAAACTATGAACTACATTTTGAAACAGCATGTTTTGTTTTATGTTTGGTTTTAAGAAAATTGTGCATTTGAAGTCCGAGTATTTGTTCGTAAACTTCTTCAAATCAAAAGACATCAGCATCTCTACTACGGGAATAAGTAGGCCTCTTACTAAAAGAATTTCAAAAAATTTCCACATGCTAAAGCTTTTCGAGTATTTGTACAAATTCTTATTTTTAATCTATTTCAATATTTTTAATTATTAATAATTTCATAATGACTATTATAAATTAATTTTAACACAACTCTTTGACAACATGAAAAAACCTAAAATTCTGCCATTCTAAGTTTTCGTCTATAAAACAAATTAAATAAAAATGTTATGATATATATCAATTATTACATATACAATATAATAGATCATATATAGTTAAACAAATTTATACACCAATTATTTCATGTATCCATATAATCTATAATGGTTCATACTTTTTATTTTTAATTTTCACTTTTGATTTAGATACAGTTATTGACAAAGAAAATAAAAAATTATGTTTTGTGGGTTTCTTTATCAAATTATCTAAACTATAATTATTTGATTTGAATAAATTAATGACGGGTTAGCCTACTTTATTTTTATAAATGTAAAATTAAACTCTTTAAACTAAACTGATTATTTTGTAAAAAATTAATGGTATAATATATAATATTTAAAAATTATAAATATGAATATATATATATATATATATATATAAATCGATAAAAATTCTATATAATCATATTATAACTATTTATTTAATAAAAATTATATAGTATTATCATCTATTTCAAAATAAAGTTATTAACAGATCTCAAATTATAACTTTCACAAATATATTTTTCAAACAAAACAGAAAAACGAACTAAAAATATCATCCATTTTTATAACAACTTAAAACTGTTAACGTATCTTAAACTTATGCATTTATAAATATATTATTATATTATTAAAAAATTGAATATTTTTCAAAAAAGCTTTCGTCCTTTGGGACAGGGGGAATCTAGTTTGGTCATGTTAAAAAGAGAGTGACATTCACTAAAAGTAAATGATACAAATATGAGATAGAAATACCAGTATCATATAATACAACTTTAGGGTTTGACTGGTTTAAACGCGGCGGTTGCGGCTGCGGTTGGGTGAGTTTGCGGATGCGGATTATTGCGGTTAATAGCGTTTTCTAGCAGTTTATACGACTGGTATAGCGGTTAAAATTA
>VHIU01000691.1:0-52967 GCA_010577795.1 Isatis tinctoria | reverse complement strand
AGGTTAGGAGTAATGATTCCTCAGTTTCAAAATTTGGGGTGGTGGAGGATCGTTTATGGTCTAAGGGTCGTTTGGTGATTCCAGCCTCTTCGGTCTTCATTCCATTGATTCTCCGAGAATGTCATGATAGCGTTTCGGGTGGCCATTCGGGAGTTTTTAAAACTCTTAAACGGATACAGAACACATTCTATTGGCACGGTATGTTGAAACATGTTCAAGACTACGTTGCCCAATGTTCTGTGTGTCAAACGCACAAGCATTCTACTCTATCTCCAGCCGGTCTCCTTCAACCATTGCCTATACCAATTCGTGTGTGGGAGGATATAGCTATGGATTTCATTGAAGGATTACTGAACACTCCATCACATTGGCAGCAGGAGTCTCCTCAGTCTCTGTTAGGCCGTATCGCTATCCTCATGCGAGTAAAATTGTGATGGAGACTATGGTGAATGAAATGCTAGCCTCGGGAATTATCAGACCTAGTACAAGTCCTTTTTCTAGTCCTGTGCTATTGGTTAAGAAGAAAGATGGCTCTAACAGGTTTTGTGTTGATTACCGGGCACTAAACCGTGTTACTATTCCAGATAAATTTCCGATTCCGGTGATTGATCAGTTACTGGATGAATTATTTGGCGCCAAGGTGTTTTCCAAACTTGATCTACGATCAGGGTATCACCAAATCAGAATGGTGGAGGATGATATTAAGAAGACTGCCTTTCGAACTGTGGAGGGTCATTATGAATTTCTGGTGATGCCATTTGGCTTGACTAATGCCCCTGCCACTTTCCAAGCTTTGATGAATCAAGTGTTTAAACCTTTTCTGCGGAAGTTCGTGTTGGTTTTTTTTGATGATATACTGATCTTTAGTCCTGACTTGGCTGCTCATTTGGATCATCTTCGCTCTGTGTTGGAGGTTTTTCGGGTTCAACAGCTATTTGCTAACAAAAAGAAGTGTTCATTTGGGGTGAGTCAAGTTGAGTACTTGGGCCACATTATCTCAGAAGCGGGTGTAGCCACTGATGCTTCCAAAACGGAGGCCATGCGCATTTGGCCTACACCAAAGACAGTGAAACAGTTGCGTGGGTTTCTCGGTCTCACCGGTTATTACAGACGTTTCGTTCGTAACTATGGGATATTGGTTAGACCGTTAACAGAGTTGTTAAAAAAAGATAAGTTTGAATGGTCTGATAACGCTCAACAGGCATTTGACGCTCTGAAACAAGCCATGGTACGAGCACCTGTATTGGCTCTGCCAAACTTTGAGAAAACGTTCGTGCTGGAGACTGACGCTTCTGGTTTTGGCCTAGGCGCTGTGCTTATGCAAGATAAAAACCCTGTGGCTTTCTTCAGTCATGCTCTGACAGCTCGGGAACAATTGAAGCCTGCTTATGAACGGGAATTGATGGCTGTGGTGCTAGCGGTGCGGAAATGGAAACATTATTTGATTGGTAGAAAATTTGCTGTGCATACTGATCAGCGCAGTCTTAAGTTTTTGTTGGAACAAACGGAGGTTAATATGGAGTATCAGAAGTGGTTAACAAAGCTGTTGGGATTTGACTTTGAGATCTTTTATAAACCTGGATGTGAAAATAAGGCGGCTGATGGTTTATCCAGGAGTATGTCCGTATCGTCGTTGTTATTAGCTTTAACCATTCCGGTGGCTATTCAATGGAAAGATCTGGATAAAGAGATATCAGAGGATGCCAACATTCAGAAGCTGATAACTCAGGTTAGGAGTAATGATTCCTCAGTTTCAAAATTTGGGGTGGTGGAGGATCGTTTATGGTCTAAGGGTCGTTTGGTGATTCCAGCCTCTTCGGTCTTCATTCCATTGATTCTCCGAGAATGTCATGATAGCGTTTCGGGTGGCCATTCGGGAGTTTTTAAAACTCTTAAACGGATACAGAACACATTCTATTGGCACGGTATGTTGAAACATGTTCAAGACTACGTTGCCCAATGTTCTGTGTGTCAAACGCACAAGCATTCTACTCTATCTCCAGCCGGTCTCCTTCAACCATTGCCTATACCAATTCGTGTGTGGGAGGATATAGCTATGGATTTCATTGAAGGATTACCTATGTCGAATGGGATGAATGTGGTGTTAGTGGTCATTGATCGATTGAGCAAATACGCTCATTTCATTGGTCTTAAACATCCTTTTGGTTCAGTTGATGTAGCTCGGCTGTTTGTGGAATCAGTGGTGAAGTTACATGGATTTCCGAAGAGCATCGTCTCAGATCGAGATAGGATTTTTCTCAGTGCCTTTTGGTCTGAATTATTTCGTCTCTCGGGTACTATCCTGAAGTACAGCACAGCTTTTCATCCTCAAACGGATGGTCAGTCCGAAGTTTTAAACCGTTGCTTGGAAACGTATTTGAGATGTTTTGCATCGACTCATCCGCGCACTTGGTCCAAATATTTGGCGTGGGCAGAATTATGGTATAATACGTCTTTCCATACGGCACTTAAGGCGACTCCGTTTAAGGTTTTATATGGCCGTGATCCCCCGGTGTTGGTTCCTTTTGAGCCAGGTGCAACGAAGAATTTTGAGTTGGAGCGTTCATTGCAAGAACGCGACCGTATGTTGGGGCAGTTGCGTATGAATTTGTTACGTGCTCAAGATATAATGAAACATCAAGCGGATAAGCACCGTCGCGATGTGGAGTTCCAAGTTGGTGATTTGGTGTATCTGAAGCTTAAACCTTACCGGCAGCAAACGGTGGTGCGTCGTTTTTGTCAGAAGCTGGCGGCCAAATTCTATGGTCCTTATGCTGTTTTGGAACGTGTGGGTAAAACAGCTTATCGTTTGCAACTTCCGGCAGAGTCAAAAATCCATCCGGTTTTTCATGTGTCCCAATTGAAACGTGCTTTAGGTTCTCATGAGTCAGCTCATACCTTACCTCCTGTTTCGGTTGGTGACATTGTGGTGCCCTTGGAACCAGAAGAATTGTTGGATAAGAGGCATTCTCCAACTGGCGGTTTGGAATTGTTGGTGAAGTGGGTGAATAAACCAGCGTCTGAAAATTCATGGATCTCTTCCAGGGACTTCGTGACTCGCTTTCCATATTTCAAGCTTGAGGGCAAGCTTGATTTCGATGGGGGGAGTATTGATAGATATCATCAAGCGTATTATCGAAAGAAGCTAAAGTTACAAGAGAAGATTGGTGAGGACGTGACAAATAGAGAAAAGAAGTAAAGAAATAAAGCTAGAGCGAAAGCCTCGGAGAGGGAGAGAGGGTTTGCCGTTAGATCATATTGACTATAAGTATCATTTCGAATTGTTGTTTTAGCTTTATGCTTGTTTGTTGTAAAACTCTTGACGAGATGAGTCAGAGAACTTCGATGTTGATTACGATCGCCATGAGAGCGTAATCATCATCGACTTACAAGCTTTTCACAAATCAATACTAAAGTACTATTCAGTTCATTCTCTCTTCTTAGGATATCGAAACTCTATCAGTTTGCTAAACCAAATAGATAAACCGAAATGCATAAATAAGATAGCTAAACCGGACCCTTAGGATTATCCTGTCACAATACTTCCTTCTTCAGAACATCCTTGTCCTCAAGGATGAAGCGTTTGATGCTTGCCGATGATGTAAGAATTGGGTCTGGAGGGTGTTCCTTCCATTGAGCAAGAGCTTTGGTGACAGAGTTGTTGTGATTGTGCAACATCAACCTTTCAACCGTATCAAGAGCACAGCTATTACGGTTCTTAGTTCTCCATCGATGCCACATCAAAGAAGAGCTTGTCTTTCTCTTTCCAAGAAACTTACCTGTCTCTGTTTCTGTTGGTTTTATTGTCTCACGCATCCACAAGAGTACGGGCAGCTTTCAAGGTTGTGTCAAGAAAGGGTACCAACAATTCTTCCCAGTTCAACCAACTTGTAGTTATATCACCATCAGATTCGTTTTCTTGAGCAGAGGTCATAACCACATCGCTTTTAGTAGGGTTAGGATACGGTAATCCTTCCACCAACTTACCATTCTCTGAAGTTAAACCTTGAGCTTTTAAAACCTGTGAATCACCTGACTTGTAAAGCCTGATACTTCTTGTGGCAAGCTCATTCCAAGTGTTAACACTCTCTGACCAGACTGGCTGAGATTTAAAATGCAGTAGTCCTCCTGGATCAAAAGGTTGCTTGTCAATAATACCACCTGCACTCAAACCACAATCAAACAGCTTCTGAACACTTGAAAATGTCTGGCTCCTTGGGTTTCCATACTCATCCCGCAACATAGCCTTCTCCGAAGTCAACACTTGAGCCTTCAAAAACCTTGTCTCACCTGGATCCCATACACGACCAACAAAACCAATCCGAGAAGAACCATGGGTTTGTTTATCACCTGTGCTAAAGCTCAGCCGGATTTCACCAACCTGTAAACTCATTTCTCCAACTCTCGGTGTCACCAATAGAACACTATCACGTTTGTTACACATTTCTGACAATTTTCCATGAATCTGTTTAGCTATTACTCCACCAGGTTTCCACACATGGTTGGCGTTTGGTGATTCAACAAGAGTCTGCGTAACACCTGAAAATGTCTGTATCTCAAAATATTCATAAACTGTCAGCAACTTAAGACTCTTAGATGTAAGTTTCACCAAGATATAACTCTGCAACTCTTCTACACCTGTTCTCCCATCAACAGAAAAGCCAAGCAGCCTAGACCTTGTATTAACTGAGCTCCTTTTGAACTTGAATTGCCATGTTTTTGCTAGTTTTTCCCATATTCCAGCCATTTCATAGATAATCATAACACATAATCTCTCCTCTTCTTGTGCAGCAAAAACATCAAAGCTAATATCGGACTGAACCGGAATGCTCCCAAAAGCACAAGTAGTTATTAGGCCTCCACGGTCCCACACATGATTCCCTTGTTTAACAAGCAGCAACATATGCTTCTTATTCTCACAACCATGGATTTCCATCCCATTCCATGATGCTAGATCAAAACCGTGATGATTGAGCAGCAACTTGGGAATCATATACTCACAAGACCGTGTTTCTAACCACGTTTTTATACCAACAAAAGAACATGCTACTAACCAATCAAGTTCGCTGGACTTGGTTCCTTGACAACACATACTACTCCTTGGTTGAAGTAAGCTCATTAATCTACCGAACTCATAACATTTCTCTAACTCTTTCCACTTATCAAGTTCAGTCAATGCTCTACCAGGTTCCCACACTCGGTTATTCCAGGATAGAGTAGATTTTGTTACCTCTTTTTGTTCATAAAACGTGTTACTCTTCTTTCTGCCAAAGATCTTGAACTCCTCTAGATCAAAATTCAAAATATCTGTTCTAAATCAATCAAACACAAAAACAATTATCTTCTTAACCTAAATCTCTGTTCATCATCATCACCTCCATTGAATCTCTGTTCTTCGATGGACCCTTCTTCCCCCGTGGTCTCATTCTAGACTTTGATTCTCCAATCTCCGGATTCTCGGTGAATCTCTGGATTGGGTTTATCTATCCTATTTTACTGTTTCATTGGTATCAGAGCCTTACGGTTCTCGGACACACCAAAAAAAAAAAAAAAAAACTATGGCAACCAAGCACCAGATTTCAGATGCTGCTCGTCTCGAGATACTCGAAGACATCCGAGATTTGCGAAGCTGTTTGAGGAACATAAGTCCGACTATCACCACTGAAGCAAACGTAGCTCCGTTCCTCCACGCAGAAGTGGATCCAGCTCCGATCACTTCTCCGACGACGCCGCCAATCTCACCGCAACCTCCCGATCCTCCAGATTTTAACAGATCTGATCCGACTTCTGCGATTGAAGTTGCTTCAGATAAACCCAAACCCAAACCCAAAGCTCCACCTTTGTTGAATCTCACATCTAAAACGAGGAAAAAGAAGAAGGTAGCTAAACCTCTCAAGTACTCATGTGAGGAGATATATGAGAGAATGGAAAATGGGTTGTGTATATTTTGTTAAGAGCTAAACCTCTCAGTTCTGGGATTTCCCAAACTGTTACATTGATTTAAAAGGTCATTTTCAGATGGATCAAAATATCCAGGTTTCTGAGGTATGCCTGAAGATTCGCTTGATGGTGCGGAAGAAATCAGAGAGACCGATTGGATCCGCTCTGGGTCCGCCGTGGATTTGACAGACAGATCTTTTGTACACCTCATTTTGGCCTCGTTTTCTTCACGCCAGTCCTTAAGGTTTTGCTCCATTGCTCGAACTTGTTTAAGTATCTCATGGAGGGCTTCCTGTTGTTCTGCAGTTAGATTTGCAATGGATTGCAGTCTGATTGTTGATTCCCACCGTCGAGAGGATTGACGGCTCTGATACCAATGAGACAGTTAAATAAGATAGGTAGATAATCCGATGCAGTTCTCACCGAGAGAACGAGAATCGAGAAACCAAAGTCTAGAAGACGACCACTGAGGAAGAAGGATCGACTCGAAGAACAAGGATTTCGTGATGGTGATGAATGATGACGATGAACAGAGAGTTTTAGGGATTTAAGAATTGTTATTTCATTGATTAATCTCTCAAAATGAGGATACATGGTTTATAAAGAGTTTGCTAAACCAAATAGATAAACCGAAATGCATAAATAAGATAGCTAAACCGGACCCTTAGGATTATCCTGTCACACTCAACCTTTGACGAACCACTGCAACTTTTTCCCTTAGCCTTAACAAATATGCTAGAGCCATCTGAACTGCATATAATAACTCTATGCCAAAAATAGACGAAATTGTGAGTGGCTAGCTTATTCCTAACTGTTGGTATCTTGTATAATATAATGCCAAAGTTTTTACTCAAACTTGATAGCAAAATATGTGATTACGTTAAATGATTTCGTTAAATGTTTTTTACATAGGTCTGGTAATTCCAGTATACTTTAGAGTTGACAGTAGACCTCTTTGCATTTTTCATAATCAAATGAAAATAAGACAATACTTGTTGTGCTTTTGTCTGTGTTTAGTGTCAATGAGGCCATGATGGTTGACGATATTGCTAGGCGTATTTCGAGACAGTTGTTTGCAGTGGAGGCAATAGATTTTGGTGATATTGTTGGAATGAAGGCCCACATGGAACGACTCAGTCCCTTGTTGAAATTGGAGTCGAAAGGTGAGGTTCGGATGATAGGAATCTGGGGAATGGGAGGCGTAGGCAAAACCGCTATTGCCAAATTTCTCTACAAGATATATTCGGATGGATTTGCTCCTCATCGTTGTTTCATAGAGAACGTCAGGAGTTCCACAGAGAATGGTAATCTCTTAGAGCTACAAGAAAAGATTCTTTCGAGTATCGCGGGCGAAGAACATGAAAAGTTGTGGAGCGTGGAGCACGGATGCTGCCTTATCAAGTCAAGGCTTGGAAACCGGAAAGTTTTCCTTGTCGTTGATGACATCGACAATCTGTACCAGTTGAATGCACTGGCAAAAACGACTAACTGGTTCGGACCAGGGAGCCGAATCATCGTAACCACACGGGACAAGGGCTTGTTCTATTCCAGTGGAGTCAGATTTCTGTACCATGTTGATGTATTGGACAACGATAATGCAATAAAAGTCCTTAAACAGTTTGCTTTTGAAGGAGGACAAGCTCCTTCTGATGTCTACGAAAGATTGGCAATCCACGCTTCTAGTCTCGCTCAAGGTCTTCCTTCCGCCCTTGAAGTTTTTGGCACATATCTTCGTCGGATGACCTCTATAGGCGAGTGGGAAAAGGCATTGGGAAGACTTGAAAAAATTCCTCAGAAGAGAATCTTGGAGATTCTGAGAACCAGTTACATGGGGTTAGACTGGGAACATAAGGCCATGTTCGTTCATATTGCATGCCTCTTCAATGGAAATTCTGTCCAAAGTATAAAGGCCCTTTTAGAAAATGGTGATTTAGAGATAAAAGATTTAGCAGAAAAGTCTCTCATCGACATATCAGCCGATGGAAATATCACCATGCATGTCTTAGTAGAACAAGCGGGAAAACAATTTCTGCGAGAAGAATCAGACTCGAGGTTTCAAAAACAAAGAATTTTATGGGAACATGAGCAAATTATTTCTGTGCTTCAAAACAAGGCAGTAAGCGCTTGTTAAAAAGATTAGACTCGTTTTCTTCCTTGTTTTCATTTCAAGTGACTGGTCTTTTTTCATCAGGAATTATCTTCGGTGCAAAGCTTGGCACTACATATGTGTGAGATGCCTCAAGTGTTGTATCTGGTGGGAAGGGTTTTTTACGAAGGAAATCTCAGATTCCTAAAGGTCTTTCGGCATGTGAATCATACAGAATCCAAGCTGCAGTTCATTCCAAGCACGGAGGAACTTCCCCAGAATGTTCTTTTCTTGCATTGGGATGGCTATCCCTTGACAGCTTTGCCTCCCAATGAGCATTTACAAAATATTGTCGAAATCAATCTCCGTTACAGCAAGCTTGAGCGCCTCTGGGATGAATACCAGGTAAGCACTTCGCTTTGAAATAGCAATTTTAAAACCGTCAAAACAATTAAATTTCCTCTCTCTGTCTTCGATATATGCAGAGGCTCGGTACGTTGAGGAGACTAGACGTGACTTGTTCTAGTAATCTGAAAGAACCTCCAAATCTTTCACATGCCATAAAGCTCGAGGAGTTATTAATGGAAGGCTGCACGAGACTGGAAAGACTCCCTAAATCCATTGGTAGCTCATCTTGCCTGAAAAAACTCAATTTGTCACACTGTGATATCTTAGCAAATCTTGAGATACAAATATCAGAAAAGCCTGTCCCTCTAGAAAGTGGTCTACAAAGAAGGAAGATAACAATGCACCTTCCCGGAGAAATAAACAAACTGAGTTCTCTTGAAAATCTATCCATTGAGGGCAGAATACACATTCAACTGACGAATCTCATAGGAGATGCAGAGCACATCTCTTGCATTTCCAAGAAAAAAATCCCTGATGAAGTGCTGCTGTTGAAATTTTATGATTTTATGTCGCTCAACATCAAGCGGACCAGGTACAACAAGGATGGTGGCAATTTCAGGTGTATTAGCTTCTCTAATTTCCCCTGCTTAGCAGAGTTGAAACTGATCAACTTAAACATCCTGACTATCCCAGACAACATTGTTCAACTGCATTCACTAGAGAAACTGGACCTCAGCGGAAACGATTTCAGGAATCTACCCACATCTATGAAGGACCTTTCCAAGTTGAAGTATGTCAGGCTCTCTAATTGCATCAAGCTTGAGGAATTGCCAGAGCTGACTCAGTTGCAGACACTCAAACTTTCCGGCTGCTCAAATCTCAAATCACTGCTGATACTTACTCCCACATTTCACACTGGGGACAGAAATGGTTTGCTAGAGCTTGGGCTTGACAACTGCAAAAGTGTTCAACCCTTGTCAGATCAGCTTCGTCATTTCCCCAGTTTGATACACTTAGATCTAAGCAGACATGACTTTGTGGCAATCCCTGAGAGCATCAGAGAGCTTCGATCTTTGGGAACTCTCTGCATCAACAACTGCAAGAAACTCAGATCAGTGGAAGAGCTCCCACAGAGCCTCGAGCAACTCTATGCACACGGATGCGATTCCCTGAGGAATGTCGCCCTTTCCCCAATCACACAATCAAACACTTCGACCTTAGCCATTGCTTCAGTCTGGAACAAGATACGCAACTGATCACTCGGTTTCTAAAGGACGAATGTAGCCAAGAGGTAAGCTTCCTGTTATGGATCTCTACTAATTCGATCCTTTTAATCATCTTTTGTGAATTTGTTCCGTTTTTTTTTTCCTAGGCTTCACAACGATTTATTTGCTTACCCGGAGATAGAGTCCCCACGTACTTTGATAATCGATCCTCGGGAACATCTACGAAGATCAGCCTACCACCAATTAGGATTACACCCACAACTCTGGGCTTCGCTGCCTGTATCATGATTTCTTGCGAGAGATCCTTCTGTCTACAATTTCCAACGTTTAGCTATGATTGGAACAGCGAAGATGATGAAGTGATTCAAATTAAACTCAAACCAAATATATATCGTGCATCGGAGATTGAGGAAGAAGAGGCGGTTACATCACATCACCTGGTTATCATCCACGTCCCAGGTAGCATAAACACCGACAGAATCGAAGAGTTGCGACTCGAATCCCATCTTCAACTTCCAGAGGAGTTCAGTTTCCTCCACCCGCCGAGATTAACGCTTGTGGGATGCGCATGATCACCAAGAGAGGACTGACAAGTTGCGTTTAGGCTTGGCTCGTCGGGTTTGGAATTATATAAACCAAATCATACCGATGTTACTTTGGCTCGGCTCAGTCAGTTTTTCGTTCTTTTTAGATTTTACAATCGGTTTGGTTTTCCGGTTCGATTGTGCTTTCGAATTAAAAAGAAAACCCAGATCAACCGCTGGGACACTCCCGGACGACCGAAACCACACACACACAAAACCAAAAAAAAAACAGAGCATGTGACTTGTCTTTGATTTTTCCTCTTTTCTAAGAACATCGCAATTTCTCTGATTTACTTTGTACACTACCTTTGATTTTCGTTCCAGAATACGTTTTTACAATGACTGAATCCTTTTAAATCTGAAATTTACGAAAGTTACACTATGCAGTTTTGCTTCTAATCAGCAAGCTTTTACCGTTTCGCTGCCTCTTTGTACCATGAACCCATAAACGCGCGATTCATTAGCTTTTATGCCAGAGATGATGGAATCATGGATACAAGAAAAAGTTCAGACAAAACCCAGAATAGTTATTGTTATGAAAATGTTATATCATATATATCAGGAAAACTTCTTCTATCACTTTTGACATTGCTGTTCACGTTTTGCAATACCAATACATTTTCAGGTGACTTTGGTCTTATTATACTCATCACTGTTGTCTAAGGCAAGATAAATGAAAGGAATTAGCCTTCCTTGTTTTCTCTTGCCTAGCTTTTCGTCATTATTTCCGTAATAGTTTTTTCTTGATCTCCTTCGATTTTTTGCAGTTCCTTCTCCCATCCCTCTTCATCCTTGCCTTGTAAAGAAGAACCGAGGATCTTAAGAGTCAGGGGAAGGAAACTTGCGATCTGAACAGCAGGAAGAGAAAGTGATTCAAAACTGGTAGGAGGATTTTTAGTTTTGAATGCAGATTGAGAAAAGAGTTGAAGAGCTTCATCGTATCTCAGAGAGTTGACTTCGTAGACATGCTCCACACCAAATTCATCTAGCAAATCCTTGTCATGTGTGATAAGTTATCTTCTCTTAAGCATGAACATCAAGATCTGCTCCAATTCTATGCTAAGGTTTTGATTACTTCCATATTTCGTAGGTTACTACAACACGATTTGCTTGCTTACCGAAAGCTGAAATGCCCTGCGATTTTGATATCCAATCCCACGGGATATCTACGAGGATCGGCTGACCTCCGACTTGGGCTGCCCCAAAGCTTGTGGGATTCGTTGCATGTATCGCGGTTGCTTGCGAAAGAAACTTCCATCTACAGTTCCCAGCGTTTTCTCATAACTGGAGCTGCGAAGCTGGCAAAGTATTTCGGATTAACCTCAAACCAAACCTATATAGTTCATCGGACGAGAAAGCTGTTAGAATGCGTCACCTGATCATCATCCAAGTCCCAAGCAGCATCGACAATAATACAGAGATTCAGAGTAAAACAGAGAGAAACGAGTGTTTGTGTCTGAATAATACGGTTTCTTTCTTGGTAATATAAAAAGTAAACAAGCGTTCATAAAACGCCGATCACAGAGACGGTGACAGAGATTTCCAAAACAAATCCCGACCACCAAATCTCTCTGTTCGTACAAGGAGCGATAGGAACGACAACAAAGTAACAACTTCTGCAAAACAACGATAAAAGAAAACGACCTCTTCTCTCTCTTATTTATTCTTCTTGCTTGATAACCTTTTGGCGAAGCCCATCTCTTCTCTTACAGCCCAAGTAGAAGCCCCAATTGCTGTATCAAATCTTCCCCGCCAAAAGCAACCTTGACCTCAAAGTTTGAAACTTGGGAAGCGCTTGATGAGATCGAATAACAATTCCCACGAAGCTTCCTCCTCTGGTTGATTCTGCCACTTAACCAACACCATTGTTGCAGCTTTCCTTTGCCTCTGAACCATCTTGCGTTCCAACACCGCCTCAGGACATTTAGCATCTCGTCGTGTATGATAGAAGGCAGAACAGTTGATGTCGTGACATCCCCAACAACTCTTTTCAGCTGAGATACGTGGAAAACCGGGTGGATCAGTGATTCCGAAGGCAACCTCAATTTGTAAGCAACCTTTCCACACTTGTCGATTATCTCATAGGGACCATTAGGCTGGGCGTTCGGATAACCCGGTCCCGTTCGGTTCGGGTAATTTAGGTTTTCGGGTTTAGGCTTAGAGGTCCCATTCGGTTATTACGAAAAATTGGGTCGGGTTCGGTTTGGGTTATGTCGGGTTCGGGTCGGTTCGGGGTGTAAGCCAAAAACCCCAAATCCCATACAGATCTGGTTCGGGTTTGGTTCGGATTCGGTTATTTTTTAATAACAGACTGAAAATCTTGAGTATACAACATGATTCGGGGGATTTGTGATCAAAATTTGTGATGATCTGATTTTTCTAGTTTCCAAAATCTTTGAAAATCAAAAAAATCTTAAGTCGCGTATATACACTCATGAAAGTTTTCGCAGAATCCTCCTTACTCATTAACTTCGGTTAACCCTTTTGGGTATCGGGTTCGGTTCGGATAAACCCGAAACCCATTGGATCTGGATCATAAGTACGATTTAGTTATTTCATTATAAACCATACTCGTACCGAACTGATTTTTCCGGATGGGAACCGGGTTCGGATTTCGGGTTCGGGAAATTTGCCCAGCCGTAGGGACCATAGTACTTCGGAGCGAGTTTCTGATTTCCCCTCTTGATAACTGATTTCTGTCTATATGGTTGTAGTTTCAGGAACACCCTATCCCCCACTTTGAAGCTCCTTTCAGATCTGTGGCGGTCAGCAACTTGTTTCATTCGGTGTTGTGCTCGGAGAAGATAAAACTGGAGAAGTAGTATCATCTTCTCTCGCTCTTCCAATGTTCGAGCTACCACTGCTATCTTTGATTCTCCGGGAAGGTAGGGTAGGTTCTGTGGAGGTGGTTGACCATACACCACCTCAAATGGTGTAGTTCGAATAGAGGTATGATAGTTGGTGTTATACCAGAACTCCACAAGTGCCAGCCATTTACTCCATTGGTGCGGTTTTTCTCCACACATACAGCGTAGGTATGTCTCCAAGCAACGGTTGACCACCTCTAATTGGCCATCACTCTGAGGATGGTACGCGCTTGAAAATTTCAGCTCAACTCCCTGTAGCTTAAACAATTCCTTCCAAAACTCACTGAGAAATACTTCATCACGATCACTAACAATAGACTCCGGTAAGCCATGGAGACAAAATACTGTATCCAGGAAGGCGTGAGCGACTGTAGCTGATGTGTACTGGTGAGCCAATGCCAAGAAATGCGCAGCCTTACTCAACCGATCCACCACTACCAGAATAACCGAATTTCCATCAGAGAGAGGCAGACCATCTATAAAGTCCATTGATATCTCAGTCCAAATAGCCTTCGGAATTGGTAAAGGGTTTAGGAGACCTGGAGAAGCTGCATTGTCTGTTTTGCAATGTTGACAGATAGCACACCCTCGGATGTAAGCTTGCACGTCTGCAGCGAGCCCCTTCCAGTAAAACAGCCCCTTCACCGTCTGATAAGTCACATCTTTTCCTGAGTGCCCACCAGTACTTGAACTGTGCAGCCAATCCAAGATCTTGTTGCGAATGGCTAGACAATCAGGTACCACAATTTTATTCTTCCTTCGAAACACTCCTTGACCCCATGAGTAATGCTTATGTGCAGAAGGATTTTGCTGAATGTTCAGAATCATTTCATTTACCCGTGGATCCTCCTTGTAAGCGTCTTGGATTTGCTTCAAAAAGTCGCATTCCAGAACGGAGAGTGACATGTGTAGTATCTCACTGCCTTCCGTTCTGGAGAGAGCGTCTGCAACTATATTTTCTTTACCCTGACGATACTGAATCTCATAGTCGAATTCCAGAAGTTTTGGCAGCCATTGTTGCTGGATTGGGGTGTTTAGGCGTTTTTCCAATAAATACTTCAAGCTCCTCTGATCCGTTTTAATGACAAAGTGACCCATCAATAGATAATGCCTCCATTTTTGAACGGCAAATACCACCGCCAATAGTTTCTTTTTGTAAATCGACAGAGTCAATTGTTTTCCTTTTAGTTGTCGACTAATAAAAGCCAAGGGGTGCCCTTCTTGAATTAATACAGCACCGATCCCATTACCACATGCATCAGTCTCTACCGTAAAAGGCTTGTCAAACCGCCGAAGAGCTAACACTGGAGTAGTGCACAGAGCCTTCTTAAGTTGAATGAAAGCAGACTCTGCTTCTGGAGTCCAGCTAAATCCGTTTCTTCTTCGTAAGGGCAGTTAAATGAAAAGCGAGACTGCCAAACTGGTGTACAAAACGCCTATAGTAGCCAGCAGGCCTAAGAACCCACATACTGTTTCATTCTTAGGACTGGCCATCTTGTACTGCCTAAATTTTTTTACCGATCCGTCGACACTCCCGACCCTTGAACAAAGTTGACCTAAGTATTCCCACTTTTTCAGTGACAAGGTAAACACTTACTCATCTTAGCGTGCAAGTGATGAGAGAGCTTCTCAAATACCTTTGCGCAATGTGAAGTAGTGTTCATTGATTGTTGTGCTGTAAACAAGTATCAATCAAAGAGATTAGTCACAGATGTTCCTCAACAGGTCTCGAAAGATCCTGCATTCATCAAACCCTGAACGGGCTGGAGCGTTGTAACCCGAAAGACTACTAAATACCTTGTGTGACCCCGTGTGAGTTTTTTTAACGCTGTTTTGTGAATGTCTGGATGGATCCATCTTACTTGATGATATCTGATATGTTGGGATTTTTACCCTTTCTAACCCTTTTTATCTAATTGTTTTCTAGAGTTTTTGAGTATGTATTAGGAGTTCTAGGTGGCTTTGGAGCTGAAAATGGAGTTTGGAGCATTTGGAACCTTTTGAAAAGAAAAGAATCAAATTTGAAGAAAAGAAGGAAAATCTGATGAAGAATCACCAACTCCATCGTCGAGCACATGCTCGCAAACTTCAGCCACCAAGTGAGCACCTGCTCGCCGCGGAAGAGAACAAAAAGAAGGGTTTTACCCTAATCATTGGCGCCGACTTTTTAGAAGCCCAGCCTCCTTCCAGCCGCCTATGACACCTAATATAAATACTCCTTTTAGTCCTAGGTTTTATCGATCTTCTTTTGTTTCTACCTCTTAGCTTTTGGAATTATTTTGTAAGGGAGAAGATCTCAAGCTACAATTTGGAGAAGATTTCTGAACCCTAGTACTTCTTATTTTTAATATCGATTTGATGCATTCTTTCATATCATCTGTTTTGTTTCTTTCATCTTTAATTATGTCTGAGTAGATCTATTAGTTAGGTTAAGGTTTTCAAAGGAATTCATGAGCTAGGGTTAAACACAAATAGGAATCAAAATCGTTAGTCTTCATCTAGGGAGTTCGTATTGCTTGAATCGATTTGGCCAATCTGTTCATGATCTTAGGTTTATCTAGACAGCGAGAGTTGCTAGGTTGCTAGAAGAGATCTAGATGAGCAATTTATTCATTACCTGCGAGAGTAGATGTATTGGAGAATTGTGAACAAATCAAACTTGATCATTAATGCTTATCTGCGATTCTGATACCAACGAGAGTTAGGATTTTTAGGTTGCTAGATAAAGTTGTTAGTATCACGAGAGTGAATTAATATTATCATCGTGTTTGAGTTCTGGACTTGTTCTTAATATTAATCCTGAATAGTTGTTTGACCTTGCTCTGAATTTCCTGCGAATTGCCTTGACCTAACGCTTGCTTTATAATAGTTAAAACCGATTTGTTTTAGTAACTTGCTAGTCACGATTTCTTACAACCCAATATTGAATCTCTTAGCTCTTGATTTTAGCTTATTAATCCATAGTGTGAACTTGGTCTTCGTGGGATCGACCCCTAAGTACTACTCTGATTTGCTGTGCACTTGCAGTAGGAAATAGGGTTTAAAACTCGTACATCAAGTTTTTGGCGCCGTTGCCGGGGACCAAAAATTCACCTTTGGTTTACGGCTAGGTCATTAGACTAAGAACACCACTAAACTCGTTTTCTGTTTTTCTTCTTCTTTGCGTTTCAGGTGTATGACCAGGAGCACAAGGAGCAAGAATAACGAGAATCTTGTCAATTTATCTAACGACGAATTAGCAAGAAGGGAACGAGAGAACAGGCAAAGACGAAACACACCTGTTCCGGAACCAGAAACAACCGACACCGACTATCCGGAGATGGGCGAACAAGCGGACATGGCAGCTCAGCTGCGAACTCTTCAGGCGACCATGGAGCAGCTGCGCATGCAACAAGAGCGACAGCTTGTTCAGCAACCAGCGTTTGGGGATAAAGACGCAGCACATGCTTACTACCAGGATCGCTCAGCCATTGTCACTCCAACCATTCAGAGGCAAGACTATGAGATCAAGCCTCAGATGATTGCGCTTGTCAAGCAACATCTCTTCCATGGCCTACCTGCTGAAATCCCGATGGATCACATCGAGAACTTCGAGGAGATTTGTAGCACAACCGGCTCTAATGGTGTGACTCCAGATTTCCTGAAGTGTAAGCTTTTTCCATTCTCTCTTGCGGGAAAAGCTTCGCGGTGGTTGAAGTCTCTGCCACCAGGCTCTCTAGCGACATGGGCTGATGCAAGATCCGCCTTCCTGGACAAATTCTACACGAAGTCAAAGACCGCAGCTTTAAGGAGCAAGATATCCACGTTTGAGCAGCTTCCCGGAGAGACATTTAACGAAGCGTGGGAACGCTTCAAGGAGTATACGTGAGTGTCCTCATCACGGCTTTAGCGATGAGCAGCTGCTCAGTACTTTCTATGATGGAGTAGAATGGGACTACAGAAACGCCCTCAATGCCGCCAGCAATGGAGATTTCTACACCAAATCAAAAGAAGGAGCCCTGGAGCTAATTGAGAACCTCGCAGCAAGCTCCAGCAATAAGTCTCCGGAATATGACAGAAAAAAGGTCAATAGCGTGGAGTCAAAGAAGATAGATGAGCTCACAGCCAAGGTTAACCTTTTGCTTAAGGGAAACCAAAAGTCGGTCCACTTCGTGGATGAGCATGGAGAAGAGCCCATCGCCCAGGTCTTTGGAGAGGAAACAAGTGATGATCAGCTGGAGGTAAATTACGTGAGTGGACAAAGTTTTGGGCAAAGCCGTGGCTTCAACAACCAAGGTTTCAACTCTCACCCAAATCTGTCCTACAGAAGCAACAATGTGGAGAACCCTCAGGATCAAGTCTACCCTAAGCAAGGAACTCAGCCTCAGACGAGTTTTCAGAGAGGCTACTCCAACAACTACCAGAGCCAGAACCGGCCATTCATCCCTAACCAGAACCGATTTCAAGGAGGAAATCAACCTAGGCAGCCATATAACAATCCGCAACCCCAGTTTCAGAACCACAGCCTCAGCAATTTCAGAATCCGCGACCTCCTTCTCCAGCATCCGGATCTCAAGACGAGCTGAAAAACATGATGCAACAACTTCTAGCTGGACAACAGAAAGCCGCAGCCGAGATTAATGCTAAGGTTGACACCATGTATGTGGATCTAAATGGGAAATACGAGGCCGTGTGGACACATATGAAGCAACTGGATGTTCAGATTGCTCAGACTGCAGAATCCATAAAAAGGACACCAGGAACTCTACCTGGAAAAGTTGAGGCACCTAGGAAGGAGTTTGTCAACGCCATTGAGCTGAGAAGCGGAAAGACACTCCAGGATAGATCACCCTCACGATCGGACAAAGGCAATGTAGGAGAAGCCAACTACGAGCACCTGCTCGGATCGGGTCACGGCACCTATGAAACCGGAGAAACAAGTAACAGCTCGACGCAAGCTGAATCCACACCTTCACCATTCGACATTTTAGAGGATGATTCCACCGAGCACCCTGAATGCTCAACCGAGCAGGTGCTCGGTCGGACCACTCCACTTACCTCTAAAAACTCGGCGATTCCAGAAAGGGTGTACAAGCCTAAGGTCCCTTACCCTTTGCCACCCAAGAAGTCTCGCAAGGACTTGGAAGATGCTAAGTGTAGAGAGATGCTTAAGGATCTTACCGTAAAGCTACCTCTCGCTGATGCAGTCCAGATGATACCGGCTCTCAAACGGTACATGAAAACTCTGGTCTCTGGAAAAATCGTGGAGGAAGAAAGGGTGATGACGGTTTCAAGGGAGTGCAGCGCCGTTCTTCAAAACAAGGTCGTCAAGAAGAGAGGCGATCCTGGACGATTTGTCTTGTCAGTTACAATCGGCCCAATGACTTTTTCATGCTCTCTGTGCGATCTTGGTTCCAGCGTGAATCTCATGCCTTACTCAGTTGCCAAGCGTTTGGGATTCACCAAGTTCAAACCCACGCGCATCTCCTTGGTTTTTGCTGATCGGTCAACCAAGCTCCCTAAAGGAGTTTTGGAAGATATATATGTGCGGATAGGAGATACTTTGATCCCGGCCGATTTTGTTGTTCTGGAACTTGATGAGGAGCCGAAGGATCCTCTGATTCTAGGTCGACCTTTCCTATGCACAGCTGGTGCGATCATAGACGTCCAGAATGGAGTGATAGATCTCCAGCTGGGAGACATGGTAATGACGTTTGAGATGGATAAGCTGCTGAAGAAACCCATGCTGGACGGACAGACCTTCGTTGTGGAAGGAGTAGACGACGTCTATGAGGAGGCAGCTGAAGAAATTCTCTGCCCGGACCCTCTCGAAACCGCCCTCACCCTAGCTGAAAGGGAACACGGTTTCATCAGTGAAGAAGCTGACAGCCATGCCAAGATGCTAGACTCGAGCCGCAGAATGGAACAGATGGTGGCCTACATGAGTCTGGACGAAGAGGAAAAACCGGCAGAAACAGATGGAGCACCCGCTCAGATTCCGCGAGCACCTGCTCCGCCTCTTGATCCGATTGACAGCCCCTGCGAGTTGAAAGCTCCTAAATTGGAGCTTAAAACTCTTCCAGCCGGGCTCAGGTACGCATTTCTGGGAACAAACTCTACTTACCCTGTGATTATAAATGCTGACCTGAACAATGTAGAAGTAGCCTTACTCTTATGTGAACTTAGGAAGTATAGGAAGGCTATAGGTTACTCGCTTGCTGACATCCCTGGTATCTCACCTGATCTTTGCATGCATAGGATACATCTAGAAGATGAATCGATGAGTTCTATAGAACATCAGAGGAGGTTAAACCCGAATCTAAAAGATGTTGTAAAGAAGGAGATAATGAAACTTCTAGAAGCTGGGGTGATTTATGCTATTTCTGATAGTACTTGGGTTAGTCCTGTTCATGTAGTCCCTAAGAAGGGCGAATCACTGTCATTAAAAACGATAGGGATGAGCTAATTCCAACTAGGACAATAACCGGACATAGGATGTGCATAGATTACCGCAAACTTAATGCTGCAACTCGCAAGGATCACTTCCCTCTCCCTTTTATTGATCAGATGCTTGAAAGACTCGCTAACCATCCATACTACTGCTTTTTAGATGGTTATTCAGGTTTCTTTCAGATACCCATTCACCCAGACGATCAGGAGAAGACAACGTTTACATGTCCCTACGGCACATTCGCTTACAGGCGCATGCCGTTTGGTTTGTGTAACGCCCCAGCTACCTTCCAACGATGCATGATGTCCATCTTCACGGACCTGATTGAAGACATTATGGAAGTGTTTATGGACGATTTCTCGGTGTACGGGAACTCTTTCTCTGATTGTTTGTCTAATCTGTGCAGGGTACTCAAACGATGCGAAGAGAAACATCTGGTTCTTAATTGGGAGAAGTGCCACTTCATGGTCAGAAATGGGATTGTGCTCGGACATCGGATTTCAGAGGATGGGATCGAAGTAGACAAGGCCAAGATCGAAGTCATGATGAACTTGCAGCCGCCAACATCAGTTAAAGGGATCCGCAGTTTTCTGGGACATGCCGGCTTCTACAGACGCTTCATCAAGGATTTTTCAAAAATCGCCAGGCCTCTTACACGCCTACTCTGCAAGGAGGTGAAGTTTGAGTTCGATAATGCATGCCTCGAAGCTTTCCACACGATCAAGGGAGCCCTCATCAGCGCACCCATTGTGCAACCTCCAGACTGGAGCCTTCCTTTTGAGGTGATGACTGACGCTAGTGATTATGCTGTTGGAGCAGTTCTCGGACAGAGAAAGGACAAGAAGCTTCATGTTATCTACTATGCCAGCCGTACTCTAGATGACGCACAATGCAAGTATGCCACAACCGAGAAGGAACTTCTAGCGGTTGTCTTCGCTTTTGAGAAATTCCGCTCCTATCTGGTTGGTTCTAAGGTCATCGTGCACACTGATCATGCGGCTCTCAAGTATTTGCTGACAAAGAAGGATGCCAAGCCGCGCTTGCTCAGATGGATCCTTCTCTTGCAGGAATTCGATCTCGAGATTAAGGACAAGAAAGGGATAGACAATGGAGCTGCCGACCATTTGTCTAGGATGAGGATTGATGCAGAAACGCCTCTTGATGACAGTCTCCCGGAGGAACAGATTTATTCCATCGGCGTTTTCCATATCGAGGAAGCACGTGCTCCCACCCAGCGAGCACCTGCTCAACTAGAGCTCTGCGCACAGGCTGCACACACCGAGCGCTCTTCTACGCCTTGGTTTGCAGAGATAGCCAACTACCTGGCTGCTGATCAGGAACCGCGGAACTTCGCAGGGTACAGGAGGAAGAAATTTCTCAAGGACATCCGTCACTACTTCTGGGATGAGCCTTACCTGTACAAACATTGTCCAGATGGAGTTTTCCGACGTTGCGTAACTGAAGAAGAGATTCCGGACATATTGTTTCACTGCCATGGTTCTTCATACGCAGGTCACTTCGCCACCTTCAAAACGGTTTCCAAAGCATTGCAAGCAGGATACTGGTGGCCGACGATGTTCAGGGATGCGCAGCGGTTTGTCTCACGGTGCGATTCATGCCAGCGACAGGGGAACATCAGTAGGCGCAACGAGATGCCACAGAACTTCATTCTCGAAGTTGAGGTCTTCGATGTCTGGGGAATCGACTTTATGGGCCCGTTTCCTTCTTCTTTTGGGAACGAGTACATACTCGTCGCAGTGGACTATGTGTCCAAATGGGTTGAGGCGATTGCAAGCCCCACTAACGACGCACGGGTCGTGACCAAAATGTTCAAATCTATCATCTTCCCCAGGTTTGGAGTTCCGCGAGTGGTTATCAGTGATGGAGGCTCTCACTTCATCAACAAGATCTTTGAATCTTTGCTGCGCAAGAATGGTGTTAAGCACAAAGTCGCCACTCCCTATCATCCGCAAACAAGTGGGCAGGTTGAGGTTTCCAACCGCGAGATCAAGAGTATCCTGCAGAAAACCGTGAGTACTACTCGCAAGGATTGGGCTTCTAAGTTGGACGATGCTTTATGGGCGTACCGGACAGCTTACAAAACGCCATTAGGAACCACGCCTTTCAACCTTGTCTATGGAAAAGCTTGCCATCTTCCCGTTGAATTGGAGTTCAAAGCCGCCTGGGCAGTCAAGTTCCTTAACTACGACATAAAGCCGGCGTCAGAGAGACGAATGATGCAGCTGCATGAGCTTCAGGAGATTAGGCATCTCGCCTATGAAAACTCCAAAATATACAAGGAGCGGACTAAGGCATATCACGATAAGCGTATCTTGGCTCGCAACTTCGCCCCAGCTGACCAAGTCCTGCTCTTCAATTCTCGGTTAAAGCTATTTCCTGGGAAGCTGCGCTCAAGGTGGTCTGGACCATTCACCATCAAAGAAGTCCGGCCATACGGAGCAGTTGTTCTGATTAACAACAAAGGCGAAGAGTTCGTGGTTAATGGGCAGCGATTGAAGCCCTACCTTGCCGACGCACAACTCGAGGAAGGGGAAGACTTTCCCCTGACCGAACCTCCACAAGCCTGATCAGCTTACCAAGTCAAGCTAACGACTTAAACCAAGCGCTGAGTGGGAGGCAACCCACTAAGTAAGTGTAAATATTTTTTTTTATTTTTCCTTTGCTATTGATTTTTGGTTTTGTTTTCCTTTGTTTCAGACACAAAAAAAAAAAAAAAAAAAAAAAAAAAAAAAAAAAAAAAATTTTGAAAAATCGGCGATTCGATCCGAGCACCTGCTCGATCTGAGGAGATTTCCGAGCACCTGCTCGTTCCAGGTAAGTCCTCCAAAACTTCAAAACGGATTTTAATCCCGCGTTTTTCCAAAACAAAAAAAAAAAAAAAAAAAAAAAAATATATTATTTTCCTTTTTCCTTTTTCTTTCTCTTCCTTTCTTCTCCCCCGATTTCTTCTTCTCCCTTCTCGCCGATTTCCAAAACCCACCAAGAACCAGGGTTTTCAAATCTTCACCGATTTTCACGTTTTTGGGATCGATTTTGGGTGCCTTCTCGCCCTCTTCTCAAATCTGCCATCGCTTTCCACAACCGAGCACGGTACGTCTTCAAAACCCGATTTTTCAGTCCGCCATGGTTAAGGGAAGTCTCGAAATCTCTCTCTCTTTTGTGTAAACTGGCTTAGATTAAACTCTATCTCTGTCTATTTACTATGATTTAGCATGTTTGGCCACGATTTCGCCCTTTAGACTTCACATGCAAAACCTCAAAAAGCTTGATGAGCCATTAATGGCGACTTGGAAACTGATGTCGATTTAGGGATTTAGACTAGCCTTCTCGGTTTTCATACTCGATTACACCTTGACTAGAAATTGCTGAATGTGGATTGCTTGGTTGTTGGTTTTCTATTTCGGCGATTTGCGATTTGTTCCCCCCTCCATGGGCTCATTCTCGTGTGTTTTGTTTCGCGCAGGTACTAATGGCCCCGAAACAGAGTCGCAAGGGCAAGGAATCAGTCCCCTCACCGTGGCTGTACCCGTGGCCTCGACCGGAAAACGCCTTTCGCCTTGCCGGATGACAATTTGCCCATTCAATCTGACGAAGTATGGGATCAACGGGATGCATCATACTACAATCAGATGCTGAAGCTCACTATTGCGCCGACGCGTTTTGTTTGCCGCGAGACATTGGAGATGCTTGGACTGCACGACACCGTCTCTAGAATCCTCTCCAACGCCCATTGCCTTGCATTCTCTTTTGAAGAGTCGATACTTTATCCAGAGCTTGTCCGTCAGTGTCTCGCCTCGGCACGGATCATTCACCAGGATCCCGAGAACCGGACTCTAGCTGGTGCCACTTTCACGTTCAAGGCCGGCGGGCGACGATTTGACATTCCAATGGTGAACTTCACCACTATGTACGGTTTCAAGCATGAGGTGGAGCGCCTCGACTTTCCCACACGGTTCAAGGAAGTAAAGACTTTCTGGGAGACGATTGGTCGCGGCCCTTACTCCTCGAACTCAGCCGCTCAGTCCTGCATCCGACATCCAGCTCTCCGCATCTGCGCCCGGATCTTCAGTAACATGTTGCTCAACCGCCCATCCGGAAACAAGGTACACACCGAAGAGATGATCCTGCTGTATCTTGGTTGCAGCGACGTCATTGTTGGTTCTCATGGAGTCAACACCCTTCTCCTTGGCGCACCACCACCGGAGTCTTACCGCTCCAACCTTGGCATGCACTTCGCCGAGCTGATATGCAGCATCAAGGACCGCAAGACGAAGCAAACGGAGCGGATTGGCAGCCTTCTGACCGGACTCTTCGAGATCGCGCACGTCCAGCTCTGCTACTTCAGTTACGTGGAGCAGGGCGAGCGTATGGACATTAGGCATCTGCTCCACTCTCGCATTCTCTCCCCCCCGATCAGATCAGCTTCTCTATCAGTACACAGGTCTCAATGGGCTACCGCAGCACATCTACCTCCCGGACCCAGCCAAGACACAGCTTTGCTCTATCGAGGATATGCGCTTCATACACAGAGTCCTTCTCTTGGACGATTTCACGCGACGCTCTCTCTCAGACCAGGACTTTGCCAGCTCTTCTCACGGCCCTATGCCTCCTCTGGAGGACGATTTCATCCACAGTACTCCTCAGTCTCGTCGCCCCTCTACATCCGCTACCACCGGCGAGTTCGACCTTCCTCCCATCTCCGACGAGGCAGATACCGCTGAGTACCGACGCTGGATGGTGGCTTCACAAAGGAAGAACAACAGCCTCATGCAGCGGATCTTAGAGCGCCTTTCCAGTGGCTGTTGCCAGCATTCTGCAGCTGCTGCGACGAGCCCTCTGAGCGCCATCCGAGACGCCGTAGACGCACCGGCAGAGCCAGGAGCGAGAGCCCAGAGGACCCACCTGTCGATTGACGCACCGTACCTATCTCTATCTCTTTGTTTTATCCGTTTTTTTTTTTGCTTTCTTTGTTTTATTTGTCTTCTTTTGCTTGCTCCTCTAGTTTATTCTCACACCGGGACGGTGTGAAGTAAGTCTGGGGGAGGTTATTATCGAGTCTGCACTTTGTTTCTTGTTATTTTCTTTATCTTGAGTCAGTCTGTTATAAGGGTCAAAACACAACTTCTGGAGATTATGACCAAAATCTATGATGAGTTCTAACCATTGTGAGTATGACCTGCTTTCTAGTGAACATTGCTGCAGAATTTAGAGTACAGAGACGAGCCGACGCCTTCTCACATTCGGATCCTTCCTCAGGCCAGAAAACTTCAATCCCTTTAAGGTTTATCGGATAGGCTTTAGACTCTATTTTATATGGACATAATCTGGACTTTAATTCTTCTTGTTATTGGCACTAGGATTAGAAAACGTGTTATATTATATATTCAGGACTTCTTATCCCTTTTGCCACTCTTGTTGATCCTGAATAGCTAGCTTTTAGTTAGTACCTCACCCTCACCCTAACCATCTTTCTATTCCACATGCACTTGTATTTTTATTTCACATCTATGCAGATATGTGCAAAAAGGTCGGGGAGAAAAGGACTGACGCAACTTCTGATTCACTCTCGCTGAAGAAGATGTCAGGAGAAAGCTAGAAAAGTTCACGAGCACCTGCTCGCTATACTCGCTGATTTAGAGCACCTGCTCAGCGATGTCCAGAAAAGAAACAAGCCTAAAAACGACCTGCTGGGGTATGGAGACAAAAAAGGATCATTTTAGCCAAAGGACACATGCACAAGTAAAGCCCCCCTATCCATAAGGTAACTCTTTGAAAAAAAAAAAAAAAAAAAAAAAAAAAAAAAAAAAAAAGAAAAAAAGAAAAACCGAGCTAGTAGCTCAAGGATATGGGGTGGCGAGTTAGTAACTCAAAATGTGTGTCCCGAAGCATGAGTAAATCGCAAGAAAACAAGGAAAGGGAAAGAGGAATGGAGATAAAATCGAATTAAGAAGGAGAGTGAATTAGAGGTTGTGGACATCAATGAGTCCATTCTCCCTTGCCGTTTTGTGCGATATCCTGCACTCTCTTGAATCAAGGTAACCCTAAACACTCGCAAGCTCCACTCTCAAATATTAGCCTGATTTTTACCGAACCTCGTTTCACTTAGCTAGTGTCTTTAGCAAGAAGCTCACGCCACCTCTAAATGAATGTAGAGAGTCTATTGTCTTGAACTTAGATTTTTCTGGGATTGTAAGCCATATGGTTTGAGGTTGGTGAACTTTGTTGTTGAGGTTTTCGGTAAGGCAATGTATCTCTTATTCTAAGATATGTGGTCTGATGAAATTGGTTTACTCTTGGTTTCTGAGATTTTGTGAGTCTCCACCGATTTCTCTAAGTCTTGATTTTAGTCTTGTTTGAGGACAAACAAAGATCTAAGTCTGGGGGAATTGATATGTTGGGATTTTTACCCTTTCTAACCCTTTTTATCTAATTGTTTTCTAGAGTTTTTGAGTATGTATTAGGAGTTCTAGGTGGCTTTGGAGCTGAAAATGGAGTTTGGAGCATTTGGAACCTTTTGAAAAGAAAAGAATCAAATTTGAAGAAAAGAAGGAAAATCTGATGAAGAATCACCAACTCCATCGTCGAGCACATGCTCGCAAACTTCAGCCACCAAGTGAGCACCTGCTCGCCGCGGAAGAGAACAAAAAGAAGGGTTTTACCCTAATCATTGGCGCCGACTTTTTAGAAGCCCAGCCTCCTTCCAGCCGCCTATGACACCTAATATAAATACTCCCTTTTAGTCCTAGGTTTTATCTATCTTATCTTTTGTTTCTACCTTTAGCTTTTGGAATTATTTTGTAAGGGAGAAGATCTCAAGCTACAATTTGGAGAAGATTTCTGAACCCTAGTACTTCTTATTTTTAATATCGATTTGATGCATTCTTTCATATCATCTGTTTTGTTTCTTTCATCTTTAATTATGTCTGAGTAGATCTATTAGTTAGGTTAAGGTTTTCAAAGGAATTCATGAGCTAGGGTTAAACACAAATAGGAATCAAAATCGTTAGTCTTCATCTAGGGAGTTCGTATTGCTTGAATCGATTTGGCCAATCTGTTCATGATCTTAGGTTTATCTAGACAGCGAGAGTTGCTAGGTTGCTAGAAGAGATCTAGATGAGCAATTTATTCATTACCTGCGAGAGTAGATGTATTGGAGAATTGTGAACAAATCAAACTTGATCATTAATGCTTATCTGCGATTCTGATACCAACGAGAGTTAGGATTTTTAGGTTGCTAGATAAAGTTGTTAGTATCACGAGAGTGAATTAATATTATCATCGTGTTTGAGTTCTGGACTTGTTCTTAATATTAATCCTGAATAGTTGTTTGACCTTGCTCTGAATTTCCTGCGAATTGCCTTGACCTAACGCTTGCTTTATAATAGTTAAAACCGATTTGTTTTAGTAACTTGCTAGTCACGATTTCTTACAACCCAATATTGAATCTCTTAGCTCTTGATTTTAGCTTATTAATCCATAGTGTGAACTTGGTCTTCGTGGGATCGACCCCTAAGTACTACTCTGATTTGCTGTGCACTTGCAGTAGGAAATAGGGTTTAAAACTCGTACATCAATATCCTGCACAAATCAATCTTTGATATACTTTGAGCCGCTATCCCATTCGATATTCTCTCAAGAATGTGAAACCGATTCTCACGGTTTATGTTGGTAAGCCTCTGTAATCAACACATAGCGCCATGTCCCCCCCATCTTTTTTTCTTGACAATCACGACTGGAGAGGCCATAATGACTTGAACTAGGTTGTATTGTCCTGCTGCCAGGAGCCCTGAACAATCCGGTCAATCTCCTCTTCTGTGATTAGCATAACGATAGAGTCGTTGATTGACTTATTAGCACCATCCAACAAGGGATCCGTTAATTATGGTTTGTTTCCAGTGGAGGCGGGTCGTGGGGAATGCAAACACGTCCTGAAACTCCCCTAATAACTCATCAAACTCTGGTTGTGCTTGATGTTCTCTTGGACCTTCTAACTAGCAAAACTCTATATTTTGATGTAGAGGTTTATCCTGCACCAAAGCATAGATCTGGATAGTGTCTTCTTGGTATTTGTCCAGTTTAGCTGCTTTGATCTCACGAACTGATCCTTTGCGCACACCATGCAACAAGATCTTCTTGTGATTATGCAATTTGAATTGCATAGTTAGCTCATGGAAGTTGAAAGTTATAGGACCCCATGGAGCTAACCTTTGCACCCCCAGTACCATATCACAACCCCCCAAGGGAAAAACCAGGAAATCGCCACAAACTCGGTGTTCTGAAAACTCCAACGGAACTGTTCTACCTTAGCTGAAACGATAGCCTGTCGACCATCAGCAACCATAACCGGAGCAAGACCCATATGTTTCACTATACATCCAGCCTTTGCAACCATCTTCGGATCGATGAAATTGTGGGTGGAACCTGAGTCTAGTAGAGCATAGACGATCTTCTTACCCGTGTTTCCTTTAACTTTCAAGGTCTAATACCCGGTTATACCATCAATAGCATTAACTGAGATCCGAGGAGTATTCTCATGAATTATTTCTTGTGACGCTGGTTCAGCCTCCGAATGTTCCGAGTCTGAATCCACATCCACCTCCATAGAAAAAAAGTTGTCTTGTCTTCTTGTGTTGCTGATAGTGCTCCGGAGTGTACTTCTCATCACAGTAGAAGCAAAGGCCTTCTGCCTTTTATCTACTCGTTTCATCAGGGGACAGAATGGGTGAGACTTTCGGTCCTTACTCTTCTCGCGTGTAAAAGGAACCACCGCACGAGAATCACTCTCTTTCTTAGTGGTTGAAGCTGGTTTCACAGCCGCAAACTTCGAGGACTGGGAAAAAGTAGGTTTTCCGAGATTTGGATGAGCTTGCTCATAAAGCCGACCCAGCACCAAACATTGTCTCACCGTTTGAGGGTTAAACATCCTGATGTGCATCTGGGTTTCTGTTCGTAACCCAGCCAAATAGGAGCGTACCAGATAATCTTATGAGAGGCATACACGGTTACGTATACGCTCAAACTTGCCGTGATAAGCAACGATGCCATCATTTTCTTGTAAAGCCTTAAGTTCCACGATGGGATCGTCCAGAATCTCCTCAAATCGTTCACAGAGCAAGATCTTGTAGGCTGGCCAGTCGTATATGATATCCGGTCCGATATCCTCTGACTCCAACAAAGATTGATGCCACGCTTCTGCTTCCTCATCGAAATGGATGGAAGCGAGACCCACCTTCATCTCCTCACTCGTATGGTCCATTAGGAAGACTTGTCCCACCTTGGAAAGCCATTTCTTCATGTGTTTGCCGTTGAATCGAGTAAAATCCACTTTTGCAAGGCGAGAAGCCCGAGAAAAAGTGTAATTTTGCCCGTTTCTGTTGTGATCGCCGTCGTGGTGAGGAGTAAAAAGGGTGTGCGACATCTGGCCTTGATTGTGGCTAGACGAACCGTGTTGTTGCATCGTCAAACACTTCAAGGTTTCCAAGATATCAGCTACCTCCGACGAAAGACGACCCATCTCCGATTTCAACTCGTCCATCTTCGATTCTTCGGTTTCTTTCTCCTTAAGCTTTGCTTGCGAACGCGTCTCCATGTGATTTTTCCGAGAAACGTGCTCGCTCTGATATCTTTAATACAGAGATTCAGAGTAAAACAGAGAAAAACGAGTGTTTGTGTCTGAATAATACGGTTTCTTTCTTGGTAATATAAAAAGTGAACAAGCGTTCATAAAACACCGATCACAGAGACGGTGACAGAGATTTCCAAAACAAATCCCGACAACCAAATCTCTCTGTTCGTACAAGGAGCGATAAGAACGACAACAAAGTAACAAGTTCTGCAAAACAACGATAAAAGAAAACGACCTCTTCTCTCTCTTATTTATTCTTCTTCTCTCTCTTATTTATTCTTCTTGCTTGATAACCTTTTGACGAAGCCCATCTCTTCTCTTACAGCCCAAGTAGAAGGCCCAATTGCTGTATCAGACAATAGAGAGAACGACGAGTTGCAGTTCGAATCCCATCTTCAAGATTCGGAGGAGTTTGAGTTGGATTTTCCACAGGTCAGGAAAATTGCGTGTGGAGTCCGCTTGATTGCGGGAGACAGCTTGAGGTGGATCAATTGGCAATTGGCACTTAATTCGGGGTTTGGTTTAGCCGGTTTTGCCGTAATTCTGTCCAAGAAGTAACAACGGGGATTTATTTTTGCAGGATCTTCTATACAATCTTATTCATGCCTTTAATTTGAGGTTTTATCGAGATGGGGAACAGTTACTTGCTTCAAGAGAAAAATTAACTTACGTAAAACCGTTACGGGGCTTTTCGTAATTGTTGGCCTCATTTCTGGTGGACCCGTTTTAAGTCACTTCCGCTGCATATGTTATGCGACGAACTCTCTATTCAAGATCCTTTGCTCATTTTCAACGGTTGTTTTTAATGAATGCCTTCTGAGTACAACGAGTGTTGACGAAAATTAGCTTAAAAGCAACCACCAAATACAGAAAATAGAAAACACACAATCAAACATTAAAATATACAAAAGAGTTTTGTGACGAAACAGAGATTTTACCTGTTCGTCTTATTTTTAACCATTTGCACAAGATTACTAAAAACATACAAACGTACGTGATGTTGAAAGGGAGATATCAAATTAAACGATCATTTAAGAGCAAAGCGGTAAAATGGGAAACGTTTTGCTTCATCAACTCCAATGTGTTGATCTACTTTCATCGGACGTCTCGGTGCGTAGTCATCTGCTCCGATATACCTGCAAACCTCTGTAGCGTAGTTATTATGTGAAGCTTCGAGCCTACGCAATGTACTTACCCATTCATCTTTCTCCTTATTGCATAAAAAAGTTCCCAGCAGTTTGAGGGTAAGAGGAAGACGATTTGAAACTTGGACAGCAAGAAACGAAAGATCCTCGAAACCAGGAAGAGTTTTTTTTGCTTGAAAGCAAACTCTGAGAAGAAAGCAGAGCTTCCTCATATTTAGGACACTCAAGCTCGTATATGTGTTTCACTTTACACTGAGTAAGCAATGACCTGTCTTTAGTGATTACAATGATTCGACTACCTCGACCAAACCAACTCGCCTCTTTGATTATACCTTTAAGCTGCTTAATGTCATCCACACCATCAGCAACAAGCAGAACTTTCCGGTGTCGGAACATTTCCTTGATGGCATCAATAGATCTCCCATGGAAGCTATTCCCTTCTAAAGCTCCACGAGCGAGATCAGTCACTAGTGAATTTGGTTTGTAGCTGATATCTTGTGTTAGGATCCTGTTTCTAATGAAAAAATGGTGCTGAAAGTGAGGTGAAATATCACCATAAACATGTCTTGCAAGACTTGTCTTCCCTACCCCCTCAATTCCACAAATTCCAATTATCGTAGACTTTGCGGACAACGTTAGTTCGCGCAGATCTTCAACACACGAGCTTCTCCTAATGTCAGTCTCGTCTCTTATTGGTCTCCATAACAAAGGCTCTTGCATTTTCACACGTGGATCTAACCTGAACGCATCCGATAGCTTCAAACTCCGAGCAGGTCTTAGACCAGTACTAGTCGGATATCTTGATGTGGAAGATGTCAGAGTGTCAGAAACGAAACTAGTAACTTTTCCCACAAGCTCTGAGTCATCTTTGCTATAATGTCAACAGTTACAATGGTATTAATTACCCTATAATATTCTTTAAATAATAACCCAAAATATAGTAATAGATAGTAGGAAACAAGGTACCAGTCGCAGGAATGAAATCCAGATTTGTTGATTATGTGACCGTCAAGCCACTTCTTGACAATCTCCAGGGTCCTCCTCTGAGGCTCTTGCATGCTTTGCGCGTTTTTTCCTGCAGTTCTTAACATTTTTAAGATATCGTAAGAATCGAGTTGGAAGAAGACAGGCACTGCGGTCAAAGTTCCTTTCTTCTCACACTCAATTATCGTGGCTAAGTCCTCAACCCACAAGTCCAAAGACGCGTGATCATTTGAGATCACAGGGATCGCAACTGGAGACTCTTGGAGGGCTTGAAGCGACACCGGGGAAGACTCTGAGGATGTGAAAGTTGTGATGTCTTTTTTCTTGAAGGACCTAAGAAGATGGCTTAGAAAAGTTTTGCGGGTCTGCTCTCCTCTATAACTCAAGAACACGTCGTTCCTCATAATGACTGTTTAGGAGAGAGACCCGAGGAAAATTCTTTCTTTCTTTCTTCCTTTTGCATAGAACTTGCTCTGAGAAAATTTCTTTGGATTTTGTAGCTCTTGTGTTTTAAACTTGTTGTAAAAACAATAGATGACGTGACCTGCACGACAACTAATTCCTAAACTAAAAGTCGTCTGTAATACCCATTATTCCGCTAATAATTGTTACGAAATGTTGCATTAAATAAACTCGGTTTATAATCAAGAGATAGGAATCTCACCTACGGATGAATGATAATGACAGAACACCTTGTTTGAAGTACATGAAAAATGATTATGGCATAGTTAATTAAGGCTAAGTTGGCATGCTGTACCATTTAGAAATCAAATTTCTCGATCAAATCCATGAGGTCAAACAAACATATGGTTCTACCGAACACTCAAAAACCATATATTATTTTAATTATAAGATCAGTTTGCACGTCTTTATACGCAAACCCAGAATTATTCGCGACTTAGGTTTAAAAAATACATGATGTGACTATCATGATATAACTATATAATAGCATAACATAGTCTAACTATAAAGTCTCTATGTTTATAGTATAAGCCAATCTGTCATAAGCTTGAAGAATTCAAATTCCCAGCGTGTCGCGCCCATTTACAACGTGGAAATGCGGAATTAAGTAAATAACTCGTTGACTTGAATTAATCTTCATCAGGCTTTTCTATTAATCAAAACCAAACGTGAACGTAGCTCATGTTTTAAAGCTTCGAACCAAGACTCTCTTCTTCTGTACATATCATATGGATTCATCTGCTTCACCTCGTGACAAGAAGCACTACGACGTATTCCTCAGCTTCCGAGGAAAAGATACACGTAGAGGCATCGTCAGCCATTTGCACAACGCACTTGTCGGGAGAGTTGATGAGACCTTCAAAGATGACCAAACACTTGAGATTGGCGACACCATTTCTGAAGAAATCAAGGAAGCTATACGGAACTCCAAGTTTGCGATTGTAGTTATCTCCGCAGACTATGTTTCCTCGACTTGGTGCCTGAACGAGCTCCAAATGATAATGGATCTTCACAAGAAGAAGCAACTCGTTGCTGTTCCAATCTTCTACGACGTTGATCCTTCAGACGTTAAGCACCAGAGAGGGACCTTTTCCTTAAAACGGTATAAATGTTCGATAATCATGCGATTTCTTTCCAGCGAGAAAAGAAAAATGGCGGCATATGTTCGGAAATGGAGAGAAGCTCTCACTCAAGTCGGAGGAATATCAGGCAAGGATTCTAGAGCTTGGTGAGTTTTCCATTTTTCACTGACATTTCCCCTGTAAAACATTAGCAAGCATCCTCTACAATTGGAATGAAACAAACTAAGTACAAACTAAAGTTAATTAAAGACAATAATGTAGGATAAAGTGTTAGCTGTTACTCTGAATGCGCAAATAAGGCTTCGATTAGGCGAAGGTAATCCTGTCATTAATTAGGTGATATCTACCGGCAATCTCCGTCTTAGTTCTTCTCTGGTACCTGCATTGAACATGTTGTTTCACCCTCTTTATGCATTCTTATCTATCATATTGCATCCTTACTTAGTTACTAACATCGTCTACAAAAGTATCTCAACTCAAATGTAAGGCAACTAGTTCTTTGGGAAGAGATATACTCTATCCAACAATCATCAGTCAATTTTCTTCCGTTGTAGAAGTTAGAAAAAATGACGTTTCCTCTGTGTATATTACTATTTGAAGTTAACCTTGCTATTTGTGTGTGTTGTCTTCCATGTTAGCAAGGACGAGGCCATGATGGTTGAAGATATTGTTAAGCACATTGTAAGAGAGCTGTCCTCAATGCAGCCACTACAGATGGGTGATATTGTTGGAATAGACGCCCACATGGAACAAATCGATCCTCTGTTGGATATGGACTCGACAACGAATGAGGTTCGGATGATAGGAATATGGGGAATGGGAGGCATAGGCAAAACCACAATTGCCAAGTGTCTCTATAACAAATACTCACCTCGATTTGGTCGGCGCTTCTGCTTCATAGAAAACATTAGAGATTCTGGAAAGAATGGCCTCCCAGGTTTACAAAAAGAGCTTATTTCTAAGATCCTGGGCAAAAAGCAAGCGACCATCTCGGATAAGGAGAAGGGATGCACAATTATCAAATCAAAGCTTAAGAAGCTCAAAGTTCTCCTTGTCCTTGACGATGTGGACAACGTGGAACAGCTTCGTGCTCTGGCAAAAGAGACTAGCTGGTTTGGACCAGGGAGCCGAATCATTATAACTACGAGAGATTTTGGATTGCTCTACTTCTACGGGCTGAGATATGTACACCATGTAAGCTTTTTGGGAAACGATGATTCCATCCGAGTCTTCAAACAAGTTGCTTTTGATGGAGGACGAGTGAAACGCCCCAACCCAATTTTTCCCATCCGCGGGTAGTGTCTGGGCGTCTTCCTCGACCAGACTTGGGTTATTTTCAATTTTTCCTTACTTAGAGTCATTTTCGCATTCTTAGACAAGCATTAAACATAAACTGAATTAAGATAGATTAATCGAGGTTACAAGTACAATGATTAGTTTGCCATAAGCTATCAGTTCGCTATAAGCTATTACATTGACTTGTCCAAATCTACCCTAATCCCCCATCCGATCCATCCTGCCTTAGTCCCGCGGTCCATCGTCCACACCTTTCCCTGCATCCACAAAGGAGGCGTAAGCAACATAATGCTTAGTGAGAGCGATTCATCCGTCCCACCGAGCCAACAACATAATCGTATCGAATCATAATCAACCAGTCTAACGTGCAAATCCTACAGACGCTTGATCGGCCAATCATCGCATTAACCGGCTATATCCGCGATCCAGTCAATCCGCACGGTCATCCCGACTTAGCGTATAACTGATCCGAACTGCCGCGTTTAAGCGACCAATCGACCGGACAAGCAAGCAGAGTAATGAATCTATCGGATTAACAAGCAATAAGAACAATCCCATATGAATATAGACTAAGTGAAAACGCGATAACAATCATAAGTTAGCCCAGGGAACACGCACTCACCTTAGCCTGTCGGTTACTTGATTTCTGACACCTCTTGTCGCGGAGTATCCTGACGGAACAGTCGCGGTCACGGTTACACGATCGCTAGGCCACAAACGTACGGTCGGAAAGAGCAGATAAATGAAGTTTCGACCGGATTTCCTCTTTTCTCACAATTTTCTCGATGCTTCTCTCTCAAAGTTCTTCTCTGTCTTTTTCTCGTTTCCGTTCGAGTAAAATGATCAAATGGTCGCAGAGATCGACTTAATGAACGGTTGGGTAGTTTTCGGTCGTGAAAACCGTCCTGGAACCGTTCTGACGCGCCTACTAACTTCCCCGCGCACGGGCGCGACTTCCCCACGGACGGCGCGACATTTTCCACACGTGGTAAACGTACGGTATCAGCACACGTGCCCCTTTGTATCGACCAAACAACCGCCTCAGTCCACACTTAGCTCATCAACCCACGAGTCAAGCTGTTTCGACCGGTCCGTTCGTCCCAACTGACTCTCAATCGTCCATGACAGTACTCGGTCGGCATTACCATCCGGTTGCCTCGTCCGTGGTTACCGTCAGTCCGGCCTAAAATCACGGGTTGAGCTAAAACAGCTCGATTCAGCTCGATTCCGCTTAGCCTTGCACTGGAATCATCAGTTCATCGCCAAACCTATTGGATTTCACCAAGTTCCGACCAAAACTGTCGATTCCAAAAAGTCACCCGCGGCCAACCCGGACTAGATCGCCGATCACGGGTGTTACAAGTCTCCCCCACTTGGCTTAGACTTGTCCTCAAGTCTTCCCTTCTTTCCCGGTTTCTCTTCCAGCTTCTCGAACCACTTAGGGAATTCGGCCTTCATTCTTTCCCTAGGTTCCCAAGTAATTTCCTCTTCACCATCACAATCCCAGACAACCTGAATCATTTTTGTCATCTTCCGGCCATTAGGCTTAGACTTCTTCCCAATGACTCGGATTGGTCTTCCTTCCACAGTCAGATTCGGCCTCAGATCCTGTGGAGGTTCAGTAACTACCTTGTGCCGATCAGAAATGCACTTCCTAAGCTGGGATACATGGAACACGTTATGGAACGCATCCATAGACAATGGTAAGTCCAGCCGGTAAGCTACCTTGCCAATCCTTTCAAGGACTTCATACGGTCCCATGTACCTCGGACTGAGCTTTGCATTCTTGGAAGCTCGGTCCTTCCCTTTGTAGGTCACGGTTTTGAGATAAACCATATCTCCTACCGCAAACTTCAACTTCTTTCTGTGTTTATCCGCATAACTCTTCTGTCTGTCCTGAGCTTCCTTCATCTTTAGCTTCAAAACCCTGATCCTTTCAGTCGTTTCCTCAACAAAATCTCGGCCAAATATGCTGCGCTCCCCCACTTGAGTCCAGCATAACGGTGTTCTACATGGCCGTCCGTACAATGCTTCATAAGGCGACATTCCAATACTAGCTTGATAGCTATTGTTGTACGAGAATTCAGCCAAATGTAAGTACTGATCCCACTTACCGCCCCAGTCCAGAACACAAGCTCTCAACAAATCCTCAAGTGTTCTGATCGTCCTCTCAGACTGCCCATCTGTTTGGGGGTGATAAGCCGTACTCATGTGGACCTTTGTCCCCATACACTTCTGCATTGCCCTCCAGAATGCCGATTTAAACTTAGCATCACGGTCTGACACGATGCTAAACGGTACTCCGTGCAATCTTACGATTTGCTCCACGTATAACTTAGCCAAAACCGCCGCATTATCCGCCTTGTTGATTGGGAGGAAATGCGCGGACTTGGTCAGTCTATCCACGACCACCCAGATCGCATCTTTGCCATTACAAGCCGGCAATCCAGAAACGAAATCCATCGTGATCATGTCCCACTTCCACTCCGGAATGGGCAAGCTTTGCAACAATCCGCTTGGAACTTGATTCTCGGCCTTAACCATCTGACAGGTTGGACACTTAGCAACCCACTTTGCAACATCCCTTTTCATTCCGACCCAGTGATAGTACCTTTTCAAATCACGGTACATCTTAGTCGCTCCAGGGTGAATCGAAAACTTAGAGTGATGCGCTTCACTCAAAATCTCATTACGCAACACTTGATTCTCTGGAACGCACACTCGACCGTTCACTAGAATCGTTCCATCATTCGCGACCTGATACTCAGTCTTTTCGTTCTGTACCGCCTTAGGAAGAAACTCGTCTCCCATCTGAGCAACCCGCACTCTATTCAACAAGTCTGCTCGTTCCACCGCCTTAAGACCCAACGGTTCAAGATCATCATTCAAGGCACAAAGCCTTAGTGTTCCAACCATATGGACTAATCCTTCCATATCCTTTTCTGAATCCACTGCCGCCCTCTTCCGGCTCAGTGCATCCGCAACTTGGTTTGCCTTTCCCGGATGGTAATCAATGCTTAGATCAAAATCCGCCACTGTCTCCATCCACCTTCTCTGTCTCAGATTCAGTTCCGGTTGGGTGAAGATATACTTCAGACTCTTATGGTCCGTAAGACTTGGACCTTAGCACCGTAGAGGTAAGACCGCCATATCTTAAGCGCAAATACCACTGCGGCCATCTCTAGGTCATGAGTCGGATAGTTACCTTCATGCTTCCTTAACTGTCTTGAAGCGTAGGCAATCACCTTCCCTTGTTGCATCAGGACGCACCCAAGTCCAACTCTTGATGCATCTGTGTAAACCACATAAGGCTCATCGTCCATAGGCAAGGTCAACACCGGAGTACTCGTAAGCATCTCCTTAAGCCTATTGAAACACTCCTCGCAGTCATCAGACCAAATGTACTGAACATCCTTTCCTGTCAGCTTGGTCATAGGACTAGCCATACTCGCAAAGCCCTTAACAAAACGTCGGTAATACCCAGCTAATCCGAGAAAACTCCTTATCTCAGATGCGTTTCTTGGTCTAGGCCATTCCGCAATTGCCTTGATCTTTTCAGGATCCACAGACACTCCTTTGTCCGAGACCACATGACCCAAGAAACCAATCTCCCTTTGCCAAAAGCTGCACTTACTGAGCTTAGCAAATAGCTTATGCTCACGCAGTCTTTCCATAACAGTCCTTAAGTGAGCCTTGTGCTCTTCCTCAGTCTTTGAATAGACAAGGATATCATCTATGAAGATGATCACAGATTCATCCAGTCTATCTCTGAACACGTTGTTCATCATCTTCATGAATGCCGCAGGCGCATTAGTCAGTCCGAAGGGCATGACCACGAACTCATAGTGTCCGTACCTCGTCCTGAAGGCTGTCTTCCTGATATCATCCTCGGCAATCGGAATCTGATGATAACCAGAAGCCAGATCGATCTTTGAGAACCAAGTAGCACCCCGGAGTTGGTCCAACAACTCGTCTATCCTTGGAAGAGGATACTTGTTCTTCACAGTAACTCGGTTCAGTCCGCGGTAATCGATGCATAGCCGGAAGCTACCATCTTTCTTCTTCACGAACAGAACCGGTGCGCCCCACGGTGAACTGCTTGGCCGCACAAATCCCTTATCCAACAGCTCGCTCAACTGTTTCTTCAGCTCGGCCATCTCAGCCGGAGCCATCCGGTATGGAGCTTTGGAGATTGGAGCCGTGCCAGGCTCAAGTTCGATCGTGAATGGATCCGAACGATCTGGTGGCAATCCAGTCAACGACTGGAACACATCTTCAAATTCCCTTGCCACCGGAATCTCACTTAGCTCAGTCTTTGATCCAACTTCCACGGTTGTGATAGCAGCCAAATACGCTTCACACCCTTTCTCCAGCAATCGTTCTGCTTGAATTGCCGAGACAATCAAACTCCCATCAGTCGGCCTAACTCCTTGATAGACCAGTTTTCCCTTCTCGGTTTCAAATACCACTCGGCCTCGGTAACAGTCCAGAGTCGCCTTGTACTTACCGAGCCAATCCATTCCGAGAATCACATCGTAGCGATTCACCGGGCAAATGATCAAGTCCGCTGGCATGTTCACCTGACCGATCCTCACAGAGATGCCTCGGACTTGTCCAGCCGTGTACATGACTTGGCCTCCAGCCGTTTCAACTATCCCAACTTCACTCTCGGACACTTTCTGGAATTCTCCAGATCCTATCATATTCGGATGCACAAAACAGTGGGATGCACCCGAATCAAACAGTACATGGGTTGCCACACCGCCCATGTCTAAGGTCCCTACACAACCATACAGTTCTCTAAGTACCTAGTCCATTCACGCATCATGCAATTCACACAGAAATGCTAAGGGTAAGTAACAGAACGTACCAGTGATCGGACGAGTACCAGACTGGCCAGCAGAGGAGCCTTCTCCAACCGCATACACACGCGGCATGATGGCTTGCCTCTTTGTAGCCGATTCCTGCCCATCACTTGGACGTTTCCCAGACTTCGAAGTCAGCTTCGGACACTGATTCTTGTAATGCCCAGCTTCACCACAGTTGTAGCACAACCGTTCACCAGTGTTTTTAGCCTGATCCTTAGGCCTCTGATCCTCCTCAGGACAATCACGCACCTTATGCTCCATACTGCCGCATCGGTGACATGCCCCAGAGGCCGTCCTGCACTCTCCCGCATGCGTCTTCTTGCAAGTCGGACACACACTGCGCCCACCAGAAGACTTGCCGGATTGGGGACTTTTTCCAAACTTCTTGTTTTTCCCAGCATCTTTTCCAGAGTAACCCGGAGGTCCAGTACCAAACAACTTAGCTTCCGCAATGAGACCCTCTTCCTGTTCCGCAGCCTTCTCGACCAACTCGGAAACAGAGTCATAGTTGCGAATCTTGCAACGGCTGTTGATATCCACACGCAGTCCGCGCATGAACATCCGCACCAAAGACCCTTCAGTCTCTGCTTCACGACCAGCATACTTCTTTAACCGGTTAAACTCAGCTTCATATTCCCTCACGGTCATTGAACCTTGTTCCAACTTAAGGAACGCACCTTCCAGCTTAGCAAATTCCTCGGCTGGAAAGAACTTGGCTCGGAATTTCCCACAAAACATCGGCCAAGTGTACTGTTTGTCAAGGTCTTGACCCGCCACACTTGCCACCAAGTGTGCGCATCAGAATCCAGATAATGCACCGCAATATCCTTCTTGTACGCATCTGGACAACGGATGGAGTCAAAGTTCCTCTCCAACCTAGTCAGCCACTGATCCGCTTCAATAGCACTGGATCTGCCCGCAAAGAACCTTGTTCCTAGCTTCTGCATGTGACTCATCACCTGAAGGTAAGACGGATCCTTCTGTACAGGCAATCCGACTTCCGCATGCACCACCGGTTCCACATTGATCGCAGGCTGCGCATTCGCACCAGGAGCAACAGCCGGCAATCTTTGCAAGACTTGAGCCAACAGACCCAATACATCTCCCAGTCCGACTGGAGCCCCAGCAGGTCCAGTCGTAGCTGCAGTTCCAGCACCAGAAGCAGTATCATTCCCACTACCAGCCGCGGCACCAGACACATCACCAGCCGCACTTCCAGTTTCATTACCAGCCGGAGTACCAGTCTCATTACCAGCCGGAGTACCCGTCTGATTCCCAGTTGTGTTGCCAGTCTCAACACCAGTTATGGTACTAGAACTAGCACCAGCAGCAGCCACTTTACTCGCAGCATTCAGCGCATTTGCCGCATTCAGCCATACCTCAGTCACGGCCCCAGTACTTGCCGCATTATTCCCGGATGTTTCCACATTTCCATCCGTATTACCAGTCATGTTACAGTCATTCCCTGTCATCTGCGATGACCAGAACAAAGATAATTAGCCCACATCATTAGCTAATATCTTTCAGAACACAGAAAAACAACTCACCACAGGACAACCGGCAGATGGAAGGATGGACTTAACCCACTAACCCAATATGCTTAAAACTGTCCTAGAATCGACCATGCTCTGATACCAACTTGAAACGCCCCAACCCAATTTTTCCCACCCGCGGGTAGTGTCTGGGCGTCTTCCTCGACCAGACTTGGGTTATTTTCAATTTTTCCTTACTTAGAGTCATTTTCGCATTCTTAGACAAGCATTAAACATAAACTGAATTAAGATAGATTAATCGAGGTTACAAGTACAATGATTAGTTTGCCATAAGCTATCAGTTCGCTATAAGCTATTACATTGACTTGTCCAAATCTACCCTAATCCCCCATCCGATCCATCCTGCCTTAGTCCCGCGGTCCATCGTCCACACCTTTCCTGCATCCACAAAGGAGGCGTAAGCAACATAATGCTTAGTGAGAGCGATTCATCCGTCCCACCGAGCCAACAACATAATCGTATCGAATCATAATCAACCAGTCTAACGTGCAAATCCTACAGACGCTTGATCGGCCAATCATCGCATTAAACCGGCTATATCCGCGATCCAGTCAATCCGCACGGTCATCCCGACTTAGCGTATAACTGATCCGAACTGCCGCGTTTAAGCGACAATCGACCGGACAAGCAAGCAGAGTAATGAATCTATCGGATTAACAAGCAATAAGAACAATCCATATGAATATAGACTAAGTGAAAACGCGATAACAATCATAAGTTAGCCCAGGGAACACGCACTCACCTTAGCCTGTCGGTTACTTGATTTCTGACACCTCTTGTCGCGGAGTATCCTGACGGAACAGTCGCGGTCACGGTTACACGATCGCTAGGCCACAAACGTACGGTCGGAAAGAGCAGATAAATGAAGTTTCGACCGGATTTCCTCTTTTCTCACAATTTTCTCGATGCTTCTCTCTCAAAGTTCTTCTCTGTCTTTTTCTCTCGTTTCCGTTCGAGTAAAATGATCAAATGGTCGCAGAGATCGACTTAATGAACGGTTGGGTAGTTTTCGGTCGTGAAAACCGTCCTGAACCGTTCTGACGCGCCTACTAACTTCCCCGCGCACGGGCGCGACTTCCCCACGGACGGCGCGACATTTTCCACACGTGGTAAACGACGGTATCAGCACACGTGCCCCTTTGTATCGACCAAACAACCGCCTCAGTCCACACTTAGCTCATCAACCCACGAGTCGAGCTGTTTCGACCGGTCCGTTCGTCCCAACTGACTCTCAATCGTCCATGACAGTACTCGGTCGGCATTACCATCCGGTTGCCTCGTCCGTGGTTACCGTCAGTCCGGCCTAAAATCACGGGTTGAGCTAAAACAGCTCGATTCAGCTCGATTCCGCTTAGCCTTGCACTGGAATCATCAGTTCATCGCCAAGCCTATTGGATTTCACCAAGTTCCAACCAAAACTGTCAATTCCAAAAGTCACCCCGGCCAACCCGGACTAGATCGCCGATCACGGGTGTTACAACGAGCTCCTTCTGATGTCTACGAACAACTGTCAATCCGTGCTGCTAAGCTTGCTCAAGGGCTTCCTTCAGCGTTGGATGCTTTTGGCACATATCTCCGCCAAATGATCTCTATAGAGGCGTGGGAAAAGGCCTTGGGTATTCTTGAAAAGTTTCCTCCTCAAAGTATCATGGATATTTTGAGAACTAGCTATGAAGGTTTAGACAAGCGAGATCAGGCTGTGTTCCTTCACCTTGCATGTCTCTTCAACGGTGACACTGTCCATCGTGTGACTCCCCTATTCGATGATGGTGATATACGGATCAAAGGTTTAGTAGAGAAGTCTCTCATCGATATATCACCTGATGGATGCATCGCCATGCATGTCTTGGTAGAACAAGCGGGGAGAGAAATTGTGCTCCAAGAATCCAAGTCCAAGCTTTGGAGACAAAGAATCTTGTGGGAACCTGAGGAAATTGTTTCAGTTCTGCAAAGCACCACAGTAAGTGTTCTAAAAACTATAAGATCCTCAATGTTTTTACCACAGCGCATGTGCTTATATCGTCTTGCTGTGTGACTCTGGTGATTCTCTTCTCAGGGTATAGCAACAACTGAAGGCGTGGCATTGCACATGTGTGATATGCTTCGCATGGTGCCCATTGAGGGTGGCATTCTTAGCGCAATCAGCAATCTAAAATTTTTCAAGGCCTTCACACATTTGAATGATATGGAGTCCAAGTTGCAGTTCTTTCCAGGCACTGATAAACTTCCAAAACACTTAGGTTACTACACTGGGATGCTTATCCAATGACAACTTTGCCTACAGATTACTATCCCCATTGTCTCGTTGAACTCAATCTGCGTTACAGCAATCTCGTGCGGCTCTCGGATGGAATCCTGGTAAACTGTTGTAATGCATTGGTGTTGAGTCAGATATAGCAATCAAAAGGTTTTAAGATCAGTTTAAAAATTATCTTCTGGGTTTTGTCTTATTTTTTCTTCTTAAATTCAGGTCCTTCATCAGTTGAGGAGACTAGATGTTACTGGCTCAAAGAATCTGACCGAAATTCCAGATCTTTCAAGGGCAACGCAACTGGAGGAGTTGATAATGAAAGGCTGCAGGAGACTGAAGCAAATTCCGGAGTCTATTGGTCACTTATCTTGCCTACGAAAACTCGATTTATCCCACTGTGACGGCTTAATGAATCTTCAAATAGATATATCAGAAAAGACAGTCCTTCCAGAACGTGGACTCAGGCGATATATCATACTGAGTCTTCCCAGAGCAGTCAGAAACTAACTTCTCTTGCAAACCTATCATAGAGGGGAAAATACACATCGACTTGTGGCATCTCAAGGGTAACGCAGAGCATCTCTCTTTTATTTCCGACCAACAAATCCCTGATGAATTGATATTGACCCCAAAGGAACAACCTCCGACAATCTCAAGCTTCTATGATTTTAAATCGCGTAGCATCAAACGGTTTAGCAGCGTCGAGAATGGTGCCCCCTTCCGTTGCATCAGCTTCTCAGGTTTCCCTTGCCTAACAGAGCTGAATCTAATCAACTTGAACATCGAGAAAATCCCAGACGACATTGGTCTATTGCAGTCACTAGAGAAACTGGACCTAAGCGGAAATGATTTCAGGAGTTTACCCACATCAATGAAGAAACTTTCCAATTTGAAACTCGCCAGGCTCTCTAACTGCACCAAACTCGAGGCATTGCCAGAGCTGACGGAGTTGCAGACGCTCAAGCTTTCCGGCTGTTCCAGCCTCGAATCATTGCTGGAAGAACCTTCTCACGCGGTTCGAGATGTATGCATATACATGAGTTTGCTAGAGCTTGAGCTAGACAACTGCAGCAATGTTCAAAGATTGTCACACCAACTGGATCGTTTCACCACATTAACATACTTAGACCTCAGCAGGAATGACTTTGTGACGGTGCCTGGAAGCATCACAGAGCTGTTATCGTTGAGAACTCTCTGCCTCAACAACTGCAAGAAACTCGAATCAGTGGAAGAGCTTCCGCTGAGCCTCGAGCATCTCTATGCACACGGATGCGATTCCCTGGAGAATGTCGCCCTTTCCCCGAATCATTCAATCAAACACCTCGATCTTAGCCATTGCTTCAGTCTGCAAATACAAGATGAGCAACTGATTACTCGGTTTCTAAATGACGTATATAGCCAAGAGGTAAGCTTCCCTGCTATCGATCTCTGCTTATTTCGGTCACTTCTTTATCCATTGTTATGAATCCATTCCGCTTCTTCGTAGGTTTCACAATCACAACGATTTATTTGCTTACCCGGAGATAGAGTCCCCAGGTATTTTGATAATCGATCCTCGGGAACATCTACGAAGATCAGCCTACCACCAATTAGGATTACACCCACAACACTGGGCTTCGCTGCCTGTATCATGATTTCTTGCGAGAGATCCTTCTGTCTACAATTTCCAGCGTTTAGCTATGATTGGAACAGCGAAGATGATGAAGTGATTCAAATTAAACTCAAACCAAATATCTATCGTGCATCGGAGATTGAGGAAGAAGAGGCGGTTACATCACATCACCTGGTTATCATCCACGTCCCAGGTAGCATAAGCACCGACAGAATCGAAGAGTTGCGACTCGAATCCCATCTTCAACTTCCAGAGGAGTTTCAGTTTCCACCCGCCGAGATTAACGCTTGTGGAATGCGCTTGATTAGCCAGGACTGAAGCAAAATATTACTTGTGGGCTATATTAAACCAAATCATACCGATGTAACTCGGGCTCGACTCAGTCAATTTTTGGGTTTCTTTTTACAATCGGTTTGGTTTTTTCAGTTCGATTGTGCTTTCGAACTGATTTACTTAGTACACTAACTTTGATTTTCGTTCCACAAGACCTTTTACAATGACTGAATCCTATTAGATCTCAAATTTACGAAAATTACCATGAATCCATAAACGTGAGATTCATTAGCTTATGCTAGAGATGATGGAGTCATGGATACAAGAAAAAGTTCAGATAAAGCAGAATTGTTATTGTAAAGAAACCATTATATCATATATTATGACAACTTGTCCTTCTATCACTTGACATTTCTGTACGTTCACATTTTCAGGTGACTTTGGTGGGATAACGGCCAATTCCCCTACAAACTAAGAGTTGTTTGCTTATTTATACACAAACTATTAAGTCATGCCATTAACCTCACAAACTAGTTAAATTTTTAAGTTTTAGACTTGAACTTTTAAAATGTGGCTTATTACACCATAACCGTGATTGAATTTGGTTTAAAGTTGACTAATTGCTGATACGGTTACAAGTGGACGTAAGGTTTGGTTCGATTTGAGAATTGACCAAAACTTTTTTTTTTTGTAAAACGATTCGAGGAAAACGACGTCGTTTAGGTTTTCTTTTTTTTTTTGCAAATTGCTGCTTTACCACGTTGTCTTCTGAACAAGATTGGAGGAAGAATGGAAGATCTACCTCAACTGGAGCCAACTTGATACCGTGATGAGCAAAAGAGTGTTTCGCTTCATGGTGCATATGTGAAGAGTGAAGATGAGCTTAATAGATAAATAAAAAACAGGAGCTAATTACACACAGACTCATCATAGACTTATCAAAAGCTTTTAAATTATTCCAACACTAATTACAATTTCATTTCCATGGAAGCAAGGAGACGAATCCAGAATTTAGTAATTATGAATGGCGAGGTTCATATCCTCGTGGGTCCATTATAAGCGGATGGAAGCCATGGAGAATCGAGCAGAGACCAAACCGGGTAACGAAAGTGGAGACGAGGATAACGACGCCGCTCGGTATCAATTCAGCGGCGGTTCGTTCAAAAACGGCGGAGGTCCAGTCGCGAGGACGACGCCGAGGTTCTTCAACAGGAATGGAACCGCCGGATCTGGTGGTGGAGGAGGGAGTAGCAGCAGCGGCGGAATCAGAATTCGGATACCGACGGGAGTGAGCATTGCGCAGCCCGGTCCGAGGTTTCCCGGTACGATCGATCCGAAATACACGGCGAGTCCAAGTTCCGGTATGGGTACGAACCAGAGACCTGGCCGTCTCGGAGCTAGGGTTGTGAGGATTCCTGAAGGAGGAGAAGAGAGAGCAGGTACTAGCACTACTACGGCAGGAAAACGAGGGAGGGAGATGATGATGATGACGATGACGGAGGAGTGTGATGATGATCCAGTGGCGGAGATAGCGAGTGCGATCAAGCTGCTTGGAGACCCATACGACACCGTATCTCATAGAAAGTCAAGCAGTTTGCACAAAAGAAAAGAAGCCAAGACAACGTCATTTTACCTAAACGACGTCGTTTTCCTCGAGTCGTTTTACAAAAAAAAAAAAGTTTTGGTCAATTCTCAAATCGAACCAAACCTTACGTCCACTTGTAACCGTATCAGCAATTAGTCAACTTTAAACCAAATTCAATCACGGTTATGGTGTAATAAGCCACATTTTAAAAGTTCAAGTCTAAAACTTAAAAATTTAACTAGTTTGTGAGGTTAATGGCATGACTTAATAGTTTGTGTATAAATAAGCAAAAACTCTTAGTTTGTAGGGGAATTGGCCGTTATCCCTGACTTTGGTCTTATTATAATACTCTTTACTTTTGTCTAAGGCAAGATAAATGAAAGGATTTGGACTTCTTTTTTTTTTTTAAATGTTTTTTTTCTTTGCCCCGGAAATACCGACGATTTTAATCTCCCAGTGGCCAACGGGGTTGAACTACGGGTTCACCGTATTGGACTTCCTTGTTTTCTCTTGTGTAGCTTTTCGCCATTATTTCCATAATAGTTTTCTCTTGATCTCCTTCGAGTCTTTGCAGTTCCTTCTCCCATCCCTCTTCATCTTTGCCTTGTAAAGAAGAACCGAGGATCTTAAGAGTCAGGGGAAGGAAACTTGCGATCTGGACAGCACGAAGAGAGAGTGATTCAAAACTAGTAGGAGGATTTTTAGTTTTGAATGCAGATTGAGAAAATAGTTGAAGAGCTTCATCGTATCTCAGAGAGTTGACTTCGTAGACATGCTTCACACCAAATTCATCTAGCAAATCCTTGTCCTGTGTGATAAGGATGACTCTACTTCCTGAACCACACCAACAACAATGTCTGCTATGTCCTTTAACTGCTCCATGCTATCTACACAATCAATCACAAGGAGACCTTTTCTGTGTCCAACCGTTGATTTGATCACACCAGTGCTTACATTTTTTCCCCTCTGAGCCCACCTGTGAATTTTTCCTGATGTGAATGTTTCTTGTGAACGTGACTCATGAGGGTCTTGCTGATAAATGTTTTCGGTGTGGTCTACAAACACATGGGGGTGGAAATTGTTAGACAGATCTTCATAGGTGAATCTCGCTAGCGTCCTCTTGCCAACGCCTCCTGGACCCCAAATGCCGATCAAGCGAACTTCCTCGTTAGATTCTAAATCTAACAGTTCGTACAGTGCAAGCATTTGACGGTCCAAACCGACCAGTCCACTGACATTGGTTGTTAACGGATAAGTCCCGCTCTGATTGCTCGACTAATCCGAGTAACTAAGCAGGACTTGGACTTTGTTTGTGATTGCTTCAACCAGCTCCGCTTCACCGCCCCTGTGGTGGATAAAACATAAGAACCATGAAACCGAGTGAAAGAACACATGGATATATCAAACTACAAGTCGAGGGTGATGTACAAATTATGTAAATCCTGGGGGAATATGTTGGTGAGATCGATAAGAGCCATCCTCCATGCTTGAACCTTCTCGGGATATTTTTCACCAAGCTTCTGAAGGGTTCTGCGACTTCTCCAGTCTGATTTTTACATGGGAAGGCTCGACTCCGTAGAAGATGGGCAGAACTAAGAGGCGGCCTTTGTCGAGAAAGTTTAGTATTATTTGGAGCTCGTTCAGGCACCAAACAGAGGCTGGAGCTCTGAGAGACAACAACAACGGCAACTTTTGACTCTATGGTATACTTCCATTGGTCAGAAAACTCAGAATCAAGGGACCAGGCTCTCTTCTCCAGCTTGTCATTACTTCTATAAGTCGTAATGCCTCTTTCAATCAGCGAACGATAAAGATGTGAGACCAAACCTTTCCTGGTGTCTTCTGCGCAGCTAAGGAAGACATCAAACTTCGGGGTAGAAGATGAAGAAGAGGAACTCATTTGAGCAAAGTTATTTAGATTGTTTGTTGCAAAAGAGATTGGGAGCTGCAAAATAGTCTTTTTTTTTTGTTAAAGGCAATATAGGTATTTACACAAATAAACTTATTCAATCCTACCACCTAACCGAGCCTTGTATTAAAAAAATAAGTACGTTGACGTAAAAATAATAATAAAAAATGCAATTACTTGACCGTGCAAGGCAGTTTGAGAAGGTTGAATAGGACCTCTTTAATATATTGAGATTCTTAACTTTTGTGAATGTTCATTAACAAATTCATCTTCGAATGAAAATAGAGTGCTCATGAGTCATGAAGTATGTTAAATAGATGTGAAAATGCCCATCTGTCAAGTTAATTATATATTAATTTGGACGAACTTCGCCCACCACCAATAAAAAAACAATACAGAAGTAGTCAAGCAGGAAATTTACGTATACAAAATGTAAGGAACTTTTACCCGGGAGAGTAGTTGAAACGTGAAAGTATAAGAAAATGAATATGTTCAAAGAGAGAGCTATCTTCTTCTCTTTCTTCAACATCATCGTCAATGGCTTCCTCTTCAACTTCTCAAAGAGACTATGATGTCTTCCTCAGCTTTCGAGGGACAGATACCTGCCACAACATCGTCAGCCATTGCACAAGGCACTTGTTGACACAGGAATTCGTACCTTTAAAGACGATAGGGATCTCGCGGATGGCGACATCATCTCCGACCATCTTGTCAAGGCTATAAGAACTTCGTTGTTCGCTGTGGTTGTGCTCTCTGAAAACTACGCTACTTCAAGGTGGTGTTTGGAGGAACTCTGACAGATAATGGAGCTTTGCAATGAGGAGCAGATCCAAGTCGTTCCCATCTTCTACAAAGTAGAGCCTTCCGACGTGAGACACCAGAAAGGAACCTTCGAGGCTGCGTTACAACGGTACAATGATCACAGGAAGATTCCCGAATGGAAAGGAGCTCTCACTCAAGTTGGCAATCTGTCAGGCAAGCATTCCAGGACATGGTAAACTTTACTTTGTAACATCACCCCTTAATATTGAATCTTGGAAGGATTTGTGTTCTGCTAAAACTGCTTTAGAGGAATTAACTTGTTTTGCCTGGAAGTTAAGATAGTCTTAGCATATATATATGTATATAGCAGTTCATCACATATGGGAATTAGTTTTCTATTTTGGCTGATGGTCTTCCTGAATGAGAATTATCAAGTGGAACACTAAACCAATCTAAAACATGTAACCTAATGACTATATCTACATATTTTGAGGATCAAGAATAATAAGATGACACAAGAATAACATCTGATATATCATCCCACGTTCGTCTTATTTATTAAATTGTATAATGGATAATGGCGATCTAAGAAGTCAAATGAGTTAATCATGAAGATGAAAAACCATGCTTAAAAGAGTTAATCAACGATATATTTGATGTATATACATCCTTCTTTCTTCTTTGGGCTTGAAACAAATGCTTGTTTCCATGTGTCAGCAAGGATGAAGCAACAATGATAGCCGATATAGTTAAAAATATCTCAAGCCGACTGCAAAAGATGAAGCCTGCAAAAATGATCAATCAAGATAATTTAGTTGGGATAGAAGCACACATGGCGAATCTGAATCTCCTTTTGAATATGGAGTCTGAAAATGAGGTTCTCATGATAGGAATATGGGGTATGGGAGGCATAGGCAAAACAACCATTGCTAAGTGTCTCTATGATCGTTTTTCAGGTCAATTTCCAGCCCATTACTTCATAGAAGACATTAAGAAGATTTATAAGGACAAGAGTCCCTCCTACATGAAGGAAAATTTCCTCTCCAACATCCCCAGTGGTAAGAAAAATGGTCTCCTAAGAGTTGAAGCAGGATCCCATGCGATAAAGGCAAGACTCGAGAACCAAAAAGTATTTCTTGTGCTTGATGGTGTGGATAAAGCGGAGCAGATACGTGCACTGGCAAAAGAGACTACCTGGTTTGGTTTAGGGAGCCGAATTATCATAACTACACGAGACATGGGTCTGCTCACTTCCTGTAGTGTAGACAGAATATATGAGGTTAAATGCTTGGACAATAACGATGCCCTCCAGGTCTTCAAGAAGTTAGCTTATGGAGGAAGACCGCCTCCTTCTGATGGCTTTGAGAAACTCTTCATTAAAGCGTCTCGGTTAGCTCACGGCCTTCCCTCTGCCCTGGTGGCTTATGCAACGTATCTCAGTGAAAGCACAACCATAGAGAAGTGGGAAGATGAAATAGGTTTACTTGAAACAAGGCCTCACAAACATGTCAAAGAGATTCTGGGAAATAGCTACGATGATTTAGATGATCTTGACAAGACAGCTTTCCTTCATGTTGCCTGTCTCCTTAACGGATACCGCTTTAACCATGTCACTTCCCTTCTTGATGATGGTCGTCCTAGGATGAATCATTTAAACGAAAAGTCTCTCATCAGCATATCATCGGATGGATGTGTAAACATGCATTTCTTGGTCGCACAAACAGGAAGGGCAATTGTGCGCCAAGATTCTAGGAATAAGCCTTCCAGACAAAGGTTTCTATGGGATCATAACGAGATTTATGATGTACTCGACAATAATATAGTAAGTACCTTTGATTTTTTTTTGTAAGTGGAACTGATCTGGACAAGCTCAGTGATTTTGGTGTTTCTATCAATAGGGTACGGATGAAATTGAAGGTGTAATACTGCACATGTGTAATTTGCTTGACACGTTATTTATGCGTGATGGAGTATTTATTGGCATGCATTATCTAAATTTTCTCAAGTTCTTCCAGCACTTGGGTGCTATAGAGTCCAAGGTGCAGGTTAGGCCACATTGTCTTCATTTTCCTGCTATACTTAAGCTACTACATTGGGATGCCTATCCGTTGAAAACGTTGCCGTATAGCTTCCAGCACCACCACCTTGTCGAACTCAATCTCAGATACAGCAACCTCGAGAGTATATGGGATGAAGCTGTAGTAAGCTATCTTTAGAAATCATATGTTAGATTCGCTCTTTATATACCAATGAATAATAATGTTTTACGATATTGTTAATATAGGTTCAGAACTTCCGGAAGCTACAGAGACTAGATGTGACGGGCTCGAAGAATCTAAGAGAGCTTCCAGATCTTTCAACTGCCGTGAATTTTGAGGAGTTGATAATAGAAGGCTGCATGAGGCTACAGAATATCCCAGAGTCGATAAGTAGATCATATAATCTCACAAAACTCAATGCAGCCAACTGCGATATCCTTAGGGGTGTCAGGTTCAATGTTGACTTTCTTAAGCGTAGACAGAGAGGCAGCTGGCGAACAATGTTGAAGTTTGCGAAAGAAGTAGTGCGGTTGGATTTTCTTACGGGTCATCTATCCATCGAGGGCCAACTAGATGTAGAGTTATTTGACCTTTGTGGCAAGGCAGAGCACCTCTCCTTTGGTTCCAAGCAACACATCCCTGACCAATCGATGTCAAGGGAACAGAAAACAGTATCGCCTGGGCTTATGTCAGATTCTAACAGTTTAAAATCACTTGAGATCAAGCAGTTGGGTTACATAGTATCTCGTGCTCCTTTCCGTTGTGACAGCTTTGAAAAGTTTCCCTTTTTGACCGAGCTTAGGCTAATAAATTTAAACATCGAAGAAATCCCAGAAGACATAAGTCACTTGCAATTCCTAGAGACACTGGACCTTGGCGGGAACGACTTCCTGTATCTGCCCACAATCATGGGGAAACTGCCCGAGTTGAAGCATCTCAGCCTTGGAAACTGCCACAAACTCCAGGAACTGCCACAACTTGCTCGTGTGGAGAGACTCACACTTTCTGGCTGCGTGGAGCTCCGATCAATGATGGGATCCATTCGTGAAGAAACAGCTCGAGGCAGAAACCAGTTGCTTGAGCTTCGCCTTGAAAGTTGCACCCGTCTTCGATCATTGTCGGAGGACCTAAGTCATTTCACCAATTTAACATATTTAGATCTCAGCAGCCTCGAGTTTGAGACAATCCCAACAAGCATCAGAGAGTTTTCCTTTATGACAACTCTCTGCCTCAACAAATGCATTAACCTCATATCACTACAAGAGCCTCCACAGAGCCTTCGGTACCTCTACGCACACGGCTGCGAATCTCTGAATCATGTTGTTGAAATGAAGACCTCCTTATTAAGCCAGACTTCAGAAGGAGAAACCAGAATTCAGAAGGTGCTGATAAGCAAGACTTCTGTTTGTAAGCCAGTCTTTATAAAGCCTTTATAAAGTCTTTATAAAGAGCCTTTATAAGGTTTTATAAGGTCTGTATTTTATAAGGTCTTTATAAGTCTTTATAAGCTTGAGTGATTAGGGTTTATAAGGTTTTATAAGGTTTTATAAGGAAGCTTATAAAGGAGCTTATTTAGGGTTTATGTTTTCCCTGTAGCTCCTTCCCTATATAAACCCTTTGTAGCCATCACTCTTAATTAATGAAAATAAGAGACAAGTTTCCACAAAAGCGCACAGCCGTTTAGCTCTCACTACTCTACTTAGGTTGATTGTTCATCTTTCACCATGTAGGGAGTTAGTGTTAAGCGTGTGGGTTAGCCACCAAGGCTAACCATTCTTGTCCTTAATCATTCACAAACATTTACTAAAGTCTTCTCTTTGTTTCCTTGTTGTTCTTCTTCCCCACACACAGCCGGTTGTTATGGAATCCCTAAGCTGTTGGTTAGTGGTGGATTCAAGGGAAGACAATCACAAAATGATTGTTCTTCTCCATTTGTGAAGATTGTGAGCTCATGGAGATCCTAAATCTAACATGGTATCAGAGAAGGTTGCTCTTGAGCTTCACATCTTCTTCTTTCAT
>VHIU01000220.1:0-53303 GCA_010577795.1 Isatis tinctoria | reverse complement strand
ATGCGTAGATCCAGCTCCTGTCATCGATGGGAGAAGAGCTAATTGCAATCTTGCGGCTTTTGGTGTTCAGAGATCCAAACCTTCTTCTCCAGTTCACGGTATCTTAGGTTTCTTTGTGTTTCTGTCTTTTGATACTTCGTTGTCTAACTGATCTTTGGAAAAAGTATATGTAACTCCAAGGATCTTATCATTACCGAAAGAGAAAAGCTTAAAGTATTCTATCACTTGTTTAGTACCAACTTAGATACTTTCTAAATTGTGGTAACTGGTAAGCCACATATGAGCAAGATAAAGGTCTTAACTTTATTGTTTGAGGGATAAGCTTCACCTTGGACCCTAAGTTGGTTGAGCCAACTGGTTGAAAAGCCATTGTCTTGCTCTTTACTCGAACAGTCTCCTTAAGTCCTTATGAGTTATGAACCTACATATTGCTTTGGATAAACTTGCATGTGAAACCTTGATTGTTCAAATAGCTAGCATTTTTGGTTAGATATGTCGTGTTTCGATTTTGCTGAAAGCAAATGTCTGAGAGGACATTCTCATGGTGTTGGCAGGACATGCAGGAGGAAGAGGCGTGAAGGTCACTAGCCCTTTCAAGACACACTTTGGAGCTGCAGCTGCTCTTCCGTCTCCGCTTCCATTCTCCCACTACACACTTCCTTACACTAATCCTTTTGGGTACTCCACGTTTAATCTCTTACTTCTTTTCCAAACTCAACACCCTTAAGTAGACTGATAATCCTCTGTTTGGTCTCATTTAACTTTCTTAGGTTCTCTTCCTACTCAATGGATTACAACTACCCCACGGTATGCATATTTCTCGATCTAATTCTCTGATAAGTATCGAGACTCTCTCTTTACTCTTCTTCTTCTTTTGATCTCATATAGCTCATCATGGTTTTCTATATGACAGAGCTACTACAATGTTTATGGAGGTGCAACTGCTCAGCATCCAATGTATAGCACTGGACCAATGACTGGTGTAGCAGCAGCAGCAGCGTACTACCCATATCTCCAGTTTGCTGAAGGAAATGGGCCTGTCACTGGTTATGCTCCTCTCCACTACCCCAACCACATGTTTCACTATTCCGCTCTTGCATCATCTACCGGAGGAAACTACCCACATCACAATGGTTCACCAGTGTCTCTTGCACCTTCACCGGTCATACCATCAGGTTTGTGTGGTTTTGTTATCTGAGTTCCATTCGTTTATAAACAACTTGGAAACGCAAAGGTACTGATGCTCTCAGCAGTGTGCTTTGCAGTTCCACAGGCTTGACCGCGAAGGCTCATGCTTCACCTCTGATTCCATGATGCTGTGTAGAAGGCCGATTCATTTAAATCCTTAAGGCAAGCTTTGTTTACTAGTTTCATCCGCATGCCTCGAAGTTCCACAAGACCTGTGGCCTAACCATGGTTGCCCTTTTCCCTTTGTGCTTCTAACCCATTAGGCAAGAGCCCATAATTTGGAGTTTGGGCATCTTTGCAAGTTCCAGTTTAAGTCTCACGTAGGGGTTTAACTTGGACCATAGTCATACGCATCACTCATCTTTTCATTTTTTTCTCATTGCATCACGCTCTTCTGAACGAAAGGTTTCGTTCAAGATAGCTTGTACGAGCTGTAGAACTAGAAGTATCAACTAAGTAAGAGTTACCGTGTCTTGCACAGTGCCCCAGAAAGGCAAGCAATTTTGTAGAAAAACTTAAAAAGCTTAGGATTGGCTGATCAACAAGAAAGGAAATAAGGGTTTCCCGGGAAAGGCTCAAGAAGTGAATTGCCTCCACCTGAGAGCGTTTGAAGTAGTGTGCACAAAGGTGTGCTCACTACTTCACGCAATATCCATTTTAATGTGCAGTCTTAGGATTATTAGATCTAGGACCATGTTGTTAAGATATGTCATAGAAAGCTAGAACAAAAAAGAAAGGCACATAAACTTCCTTTGAGGAGAAAGGAAGTAATGGTGTTTGTGAACCCATGTATATTCTCGGTGGCTAAGCTTTGGAGTTATAGCCACACTTGAAACTAACTTTAGATTAAGATCATTTTTAAGATTCAAGATTTAGATTGGCTCATCATATTTTCAACCAACCCTACTGATGGAATGTGGGGTCATTGCATTTGCATGTTTTTGCCTCTTGGGAGATATTTTGGTTCCCTTTAGGTTCTTCTCTTAACATCAACTAAACCAGTTGACCAACCATGGTTAGGATTCAGGTGAGAGGTATTTATCACCTCCTTATCTCTCTTTTACTCTTTCCTCTGTTTCTTCAAGACAAAAAAAAAGAAAAAACTCTAGAGACTATTTTATGTATTTGTTGTTTATCTTGTAAGCGTGTGATTCTGATTCTATGTAAGAAAACAAAACCTTCATTCTCCATCCGCGGTGGATGGAAAATGAAGTGTGTGATTGCAATATTTTACTTTGTTATGATATAATCCTCCTATGAGTTATGACTTGTGACAGTGTCTCCTCATAATATGTACTCCATAACATTCATATCCTCCTGTGAAGAGGCATTGCTATTCCATATGATCTGACCGAATTGTTAGAAGAGATGTTGGGAACAGCACGGAACAGAGAACACAACTCTGAAATGAGACACTATACTCATAACTTACTGTGACCAAAACACAAATTTGTCCACTCACATCAACAAATGTAGAACCGGAACAAAGAAAACGGCTCCATTACACAGCAATAAACTGGTTTCTATGTACAAAGCTATCACATGTTCCGCGATTCACTAAATCATATGAACACGATCATCAAATCATAAATACACAAACCAAGGTAGCAACTTGAGCCCCTTGCCTAGATATACAATCAACAATGCTGCAGAGTATGCCAAACTGCAGTCTCTACAACATTATTGCAGAAGAGAAAAGCATATGTGAAGTAGAACTTGCATCTGAAAGATGATTTTGCGGAAGAGAAGAGGCTTGTTAATCAAGAACGTGTACACTCAATGCCCTGACAAATAGCCAACCAAACACCAAGTAGCGTTAAGCAAATAGCTGCATCAATGGCAAGAACAATCTTCACTTGACGCCGCCATTTCCTTTCAATGCTCTGCAAACCACTAGATCTTCCCCTCCTAGGAACACACGTTGCTGCTGCTGCTGCTGCTGCAGATGAGGCATTGGAACATTCCGTAACGTTTCCTCTATCAGTAGATTTCCGTTGTTCCTCCAACTCAATGCCTCTAAGTGTGTTCACATGATCTTTCCCTTTCTTCTTCTCTTGCTTGTTGGATCGTCCCAGAAGCGGAGCTTTCGTGGAATTAGCTGCGTCGCTTTGTTCAGCAACATCAATGGAAGGTGATGATAACGGAAGACAAGTGAGACTATTGATCTCAGCAATACGCTCAAACGAAGCTATGAGTCTCCGAACAAGCTGATCTTGAACATTGCTAAAACTGATACTCCCAGAGAAACTTCCTCTTGAATTCTTCTTATCTGCTTTCTTTAACTCATCCCTTAGATTCTCCAGAAACCCAAGAACGCTAGATCTCTTGAAAACCTCATCAGCTATGACGAAATACACGAGCCCATCTTCAATCAAGAACCCAAAGGTTCTCTTACCTATGGTTTCGAAGTACCATTTGTGGAAAGGCGGAGTCTTTTCCAAACATAACGCAGCGAGACTTTCGTTGCGGTGGTCTCCGCCATTGTTGTAACCGTACAGAATCTGATTGCCTCTTGAGACACAACAGTAGTGAACTGTGTTTTGGATTGAACCCATTTCGGGACTTCCGATTAGGGCAGCAGCAAGGAGCAGACAAGAAAGTCAAATCATATATAAAAAATTCCCTCAGGGATGAATGGTCTTAAGGGCTTCTTTGTGCAAAACGAACGTCACGGATTAACTACAACGAGATGGGGAAAGCACAAAATTTTGAGATCCTTATCTTTGCCAAGAAACAACGAAAGGAATCTTTGTTAGGAGTTAGGACCAAACAGGAAGTTGAAAGTGAGGGAAAGAGAAAGCATTAAAGCAGAGAAGAGGACAGAAGACAATACAAGCTTTGGTCTTATTTCGCCCCAAAGATGAAGCAGAAACCCGGGAAACTAATCTGAGATTGCTAATCTGATTACACGTCTCCCTCTCCTAAATTCTTGATTGAATTTCTCTCTCTCTCTCTCACCCACCTTTGACTCTGCTTTTTCTTTTCTCTGTCTTATTGCTTCATCTAGTATAATATAAGCCAATTCAGCTAGGCTAAGATCAAACCCTTTTTGAATATTCGATTATCTGGTGTTCTGCAGCACAGACCATACTATATACTCTTTGTTTTACCGCGAGAGCAAACACAGAGGATCATGAGGCAAGTTTCTCTGAGCAGAGTGGTAACTTTTCGAACGTTTCGATTCGATCCCAATCATCGAGGCCATAGTGTCCGTTACTTCTATGGATCAAGCTCTAATGTACTAATGTACTAATGTACTAATGTTACAAGTTATAAACTTTTCAGTTACACGAAGGACTGAACAAAAGCTGTAATCTTTAACCAAGTCTACAATTACAACAACCACTTGATGTCCCGATGCTGTTTCGTTCATCCTCTAGCGTTTCTTTAGAGCTCTCTGCATCTCCATCACACTCATTCGGATCAAGTTGTTGCTCATGGCCATCATTTCCGTGGTCTTCTGGCTGAGGTTCCGGTTCACTTGATACTCGTCCATCAGGGCTCGAGAGACTCGGAACAGGAGGATCTTCTTCTTGGCTTTGATGGGATTGGCTCGGGATAAGAGTGAGACGGCAAAGAGGGCAAGTGGTATGTGATGTGAGCCAAAGATCAATGCAGTCCATGTGAAAAGTGTGCCCACATGCTGGGATCTGTTGAAGTTTGTCATCTGCTTGATAGTCGCCAAGGCACACAGAACATCTGTAAACCAAAAGTCCAAATTAGTTTATTCTTTTGGCTCTTAGTAACAAGGATTAAGTCCAATGATCTATACCAAATCATTTCAGACTATCAGTGAGTATGCAATCTTGAGATCTCTCTTCCAAATTACATAATACACATTTTCCAGAAAAGCTATACCCACCCTAGCGAGGAACAAGTCCAATGGTCAACACTCCCAAAATCATTTGAAACTATCAGTGAGTATGAAACCTTGAGATCTCTCTCTTCCAAATAAGATTATACACATTGTCCAGAAACTATACCAACCATAACCTCTTAAATCGATCTGATCATGGAAGCAATTGTTGTGCCATTTCAACCTCCACTCAAGTAACAAACTGACCTCAATTTGAGCCAAACCAAACACTTATAGAACCTTTCTCAACCACGGTACCACATAGGAAAGAAAACCTCTCATCTTTGTATTCTTTTTCAGTGTACAACATAGTTTTTACTCTTCATTCATATAACCTAACTGCTCTGAAATTTCTAACACTAACCTTATTCTTAATTTTCTGAACTAAGCCTTGGAGAATCTCACTCATGGTCGTGAATCCATGGAAAAAAAAAGAAGGATTTGAATTTACAGAAGGGAAGAAAATCTCGAAACTCACTGTGAATCCATTACAGAGAAGCTCTCTTTAAAGACGACAATGGGGAGCATCTCTCTCAGCTCTTTGCTCAACCCTAACTCAGCCTGTTCATGTTAAAACCCACAAATCATTACGGAACTAAACCCATCAAATAAAATATAAAAAAATCACACTTTAAACCCACAAGATGTTCACAGCAAGATAAATGAGTACCGTGGAGATGGAGTTCCCGTGGAGGAAAGTAGTTCGCATTCCGAGGGAAGACAAATCGGCGCTGCTGCGACGGAGGTAGATGATGTAGAAGACGAAGAGGATGATGAATGTGAAGCAAATTGGTACAGAAAAGATGAAAGCTTGGTACAGTTTAAGCTCCGGCGAGTTCGTTGCGGTGGCTGAACTGTAATTTTCTGAGTTTGAATTGGTGTAAGACATCACACACACAGACAAGAACTCAATGTCCGAAAGTTAATAAAAGCCGCCTCCTTTGATTGCGAGTGGCAGAAGAGAATAATGAAGAGAACCAGAGATCGTCTTGAGATTCGAGATCGGAAATGAAAACAATAATACGAGAAAGAGAGAGAGAGAGAGATGTGGCAAGAGTTTCAGGTGAAGCATTTAGCTCTCAGTAGAGGGCAACTGTCTGTTTCTTTCTTCATTTTTATTTTGTTTTGTCAGAATTTAACAAGGATTCTGATTAGCATCGATTGTTTACAGAAATAAAAATTAGATATAAAATATTAGGCGCATTTAATGATTTGATTAAGAAGGTTGTTAGTTAATTTTCCCTCAGGTTTTGGCCTAAAAGAAAGAGATTAGAGTGAGCCAAGTAAACAAGAAAACCAAAGATGAGGAAGGCAAACGTTACACCGATCATAGTCCACATATTCTTCTTCTTTTGGCGCTTACCCAAAGCCATCATCAAGTTGTCAACTTCATGTCCTTGATAAATACTGCTTTGCAACCAAATGGAGACACATACCAGATTGGTTTTTGTTTTTTATTTTATTGTTGTGTGGTTTAAAAATTAGTAATTTTTTTTGTGAAAAACTACCAAAATATAAAGATTTATTTATTTGGGAACCCATAGTTTCTTAGACATCCCATGTTCTTGTACCTATATCATCATATACACACACTGACACACGACGCCAAGCGTTATTGCCTTTAACGCTATTTCAGTTCTAGTCTTTAACACTGATATAATATATATATATATATATATATATATATATATAGACAAGCCTATTGCTGCAGAAAACTTGAACACCAACCTCACAACAACATAGCAGAACACAAGGCCACAGAATCTTCTAACGCTCTGCTTTGCAGGAACCAAGAACTTTGGTGTTTCAATGCAACAAAGTATGATACAGAGCGGTGGAGTAGATGTGAGGTTCTTGCTCTTTGTTGATTCAAGCGACCCTTTCCTTTGACTTGAGGTCTGAGTGCAGACTGGTGGGAGACTTTGTGGGTGGAGAAACAGAGCTGAATTTACGGACAAGGATTTTGAAACATGGTAGAAACAGAATGTACAGTCCAACGATCACAAATGGAGTCGCTATGAACCACCCTAGTAGCTGCAACAAAACAGGTTCATGTTTAAGCAGCTTTGCATCGAATTTGATATATCCAAAATCTGCAACACTAAGCTTAACACAGAAGAACCTTACCGCATTACCAATGCTTAAAAAGACTTCTATGGAAGCTTGGCCTGTGAAAACCTTCTTTAGGGCATCGGAGGTCAGAGGAAAATGAGGTCCACCGGTTAGTTTTTCTCCAAGCCGTAAGAAAGGCACCACAAGACTACAATGTGGAAAAAAAACATGTAGCAAATAAGGACTCCATTTGATACTTGAAAATAAACAAAACAGTGCTTTGTGTTGTCTTTGTATTGATTATAAGCGATATTGATTACCTTAGTTCAATTGGAGTAGCAATGAAGTTAAACAACATCACAGTTGGAGCATGACAAAGAGATCCAAGCAACGCAATAGCTACTCCACATAGCAACACGGTAACACCTAAACGCAAAGATCCATCTACTTTGAGATCACAAACACTATAAGAAAAACAAAACAAAGCCAGCTGCTTTGGCTTTGTACTACGAGAAACTCTTCAGAAAAGAAAAACAAAAAGATCTGGAAATGGGTACGAGAACAAACCACAGATCGGAAATACTCCCATGGTAATGCCCAATGCCGCAGAGAAAGCCAGCTGCTTTGGCTCAGCACCTCTAAAGGAAAACAAATCAAGCTTTGGTTTACTTTCTTACAACATCATCAACACAAAATATGACGAAACATCAAGTCTTTAGAAGCTACATAGTTAAACACTAGTGTTCAATTTGGTATTCTAGTGTTGCAAATAAGCAACCAACGACTGAGCAAGAAACCATAGGTCAGATTATCCTTGAAGGAACCGGATTGAACTGTATCGATGAACAAGTAACCAAACTCTCTAGGATACGATTGATGGGAACAAGATAGCACAATATAACTTGGAATGAGACGAAAATATAGATGAAGTATGAAGAGAGTCACCTGCGCAATATCTGGACAAGAGGTTCGCTGATCTTCTTATCGAACCAAGCTTTCAATCTAACTTTCGAGATCGCCATCACGATTTCTTCAGAAAAAAAAGTTTGATGTTTTGATGATGTTTACTGAAAGCTGAAGAGTTCTAAGTCTAACTCATCGTCTTGCCTCCACCGCTCCACGGAACCGGTATCGGGTATTGGTAAACGGGTCAAATCAGTTATAATTGGCCCTCGTCTAGCTTTTTAATTGGGCTCAAAGCAGTAGTAATGGGCCTTTTATCGAGTTTTTAATTGGGCTACAAATCGACATCGCGGATGCGAATCGATAACGTGGATCCGAATAACAACAGCTGCTTTGTGGAAGCACCTTGGCCCAGTGGTCAAGAATTTAAAAAGTTTCTACACCAGGTGTGGGGTTCGAATCCCAGAAAGTGCGTTATTTGCAGATTATTGACGCAAGATTTATCGGAGGTTTCAGCGCGCTGCAAGTAAAGCCGTCCGGTCTCGAAAGTCAAGGATTATTGGTGTCAGGTGTAGCCGTCTATCGTGGATTTGTGTGTTGCAGGGAAAGCTGTCACCGTAGAATCGTCCGTGGAATCTTGCAAGTAGATCATCATTATATTATGATACTATTAAATATCATGATAATGTAATAATCTAGAAAAGTGTTAAAAAGAAAAGAATAACAGATGATTTACATTCATCTCTGTTTTTAATCAAAATAAAAGGTGTTTCTCTTACAAATGAAAGGAAAGATAACAAAGTCAAAAGAAAAGGAAAATTGGGATTGGAAATGCAGAAGAAGAGATAAAAGGAAATAACATCAAATATAAGATTATCCATCCCTCAATATATATCAACCTGCCTCTCTTTCTTAAGAGTTGGTGTTGGAACTTTATCATAGTTTTCGTTTTTTTTTTTTCAATCCTTTCATAGCAAGGAAAGAGAGAAAGAGTTGTTTTCCGGTGCCCAACACGGCTTTGTCAATGGTGAAACTAGAGATGTTAAAATGTGTATAACCCAACCCATTTTACATTTAAATTAGCTGTTTAATCTTTCTGACTTTATTATTATATCCATAAGAAACTGATTAATTATATCAATATGTTTTATTTATAGATTTAATATGATTTTACATTTAAACAAACATATGATTGTTTTTCCTTTTTATGGTTTGACTTGTTCATCAAGCAAGCCCATCATTGGTAACGCGTGTAGACCTGTTTAATATGAAGTTTGCAAGATAATAAAATATGCTAGTCATAACAGATATATAAGAATCAACTTGAGCCTTACGTCAACTTTTCTTTTCTTATTGGGCTCCAAATTGATATCGCGGATCCGAATTGGTAACGCAGGTCGACCCGCTCTTAATTGATTACCACCTCCGAAAGATTAAATCAATTTTTCCTTTTTTCGTTTCGTCACAAGTCTTTTCCCGGCTAGTTTCAAAATTTAGTTCTGTTTTGAAATTTGTAAAGAGCGCTCAGTGAAGAAGAGATGGAGGCGACTGGTAGAAATCTCAGTGAATTGGTTTCGTTTCGTCACATGTACTATTTATGGTAATATATATCGCTAGTCGTCTATATCGATCAAATAATATGAATAGAAATATATAATTCGTAAAATACACATATTTTGTACGTGGACAGATTTGATATAAACATATAACGGCCCATAATAGTTATTAAGTATTATCTTGTTAGTGAGAATGATCCGTATACAGCTGATTATTTATCAAAGAATAGTCTCGTTAATGTTATAGTGTTTACGAGAGGTTAGCCTTCATCTTAATAAATCCAAATGGTCACAAAATGGGGTTTTGCAAATCTAACTATAAAAGGCGTTACTGAGACAAATTGACTGGGTCACCAGCATTAGTTTTGCACATCGCCCTTTTAGTTTTAGGTGTCGTCTCTTGGTTGGTTTTAAGGGAAATTCGTTCATCTCCGTGGAAATTTGTGCTAATGGAGAGCATTGGCAGAGGAGGAGACTCCTTCGGGGCTAATTGCTGGTTTGATTGACCGGCTGAGAGACGGTATATGCTTATAAGAAAATCAAGTTACATTTTCATAAACTGAAACTATGCTTACCAGTTTAATATGGACCAGAAAACTATGCTTGCTATTTTTCATAAACCAAAATAATGAAATCGGAATACTGATTCGAATATGTTTGATATGACCCAAAACTTATTAAGAAATGACTTTACCCCCACCCATAATTTGACATTCTCTCTGTTTTTGGAAATTATTTTGTTTATTTTTTTCTATTTAAAGATCATGATTATATTATTTGAAAATTGGCCGGCATCTGTCGGCGGTTCTTCCTCCTTTCCTTTTCTGTTGTTCACTCAAATTTCCACAGAAATCGTTTCAATAACGATAGTGTTCTTTGTTTTGGTGGAGAGACATGAATCAATCTTGATAATACACAATACAAATCAACCTTATCCTCCAGAAATATCCATTGGTTTATTTTATTGGCGATTATCATTCCTCAAGTAAGGATTATCGATCTATCAATCTTTTTCCCCACAATCTGCAACACGATCCATCGGTTCTTTGGATCCGTTTTGTCTCTCACTAGCAGAGTTGTTTTCCGACAATTATGGCTTTTTCGTATTTGTCAGTGTCTGTCTTACTGCAATGAATTGTTTATATTGGTGATACTCCGGCATCAATTTACAGATTTGGTGTCTTTATGCTGCCATATCTCAACGCCTATGTAGGACTCTTCTAGCAAGTATGTTTTCAGTTCTTTTTTACGAGGTTTCTTTTCTCCGCCTTCCAAATGGAATTTCTTGGATCATTGGTTTTTCGTTTGGCTTTGGGATCTATATTATCAAATGCATCATATCTGGGATCCTGGACTATCATTTGTGGAGAGACAATCAATAACAGTTTATATTGAATTTACGATAAGGTCTACAAAATTTTCAAGGACACTGTTGCGGACTAATTGGCATCAGATTGTCGCAACCTCAAGACTAGTCTCAGATGTAATGGGTTTTACTGATATGATTAGAAGACAGCCTCAAGTTAAAGAAAGGCACAAGAATCGTATTGGAGTATAAGAATCGGAGAAATTTTACAAATATGTTTATTTGTTAGCGTGTAAGTCGTTGTTGATATTTGATCAATACGCATCGTGAATTTTATTTTTTCGATTTGTTTTCAGAAGATGACGCACATAACTGCTTGTGTAATAATTTATGTTCTGTAGTCTTGTATATCCTCAACAGTTTAACTTCGATATAATGAAATGTATGTTTTAGCCGTAAAAAATAAAAATATTATTTGAAAATTGATTTTGGCTGTGAATTGAAAATTTGAATCATTTTTCTCCTGGTCTTGTGAACTTTTGTCAATTCGACGAATATGTGATATGCTAGCATCACCAACATTTGGTGTCCAACTTTTTGTCTACCAAAACAATGTTCTATCTTCTTTACAGAAAGAATGTGTGAGTTGGAAGGTTAAACGATTTATCAAGGGTATTTCTTTATGTTAGTATATGGAGAATATATAAAATTCGAAAAATAGTCGGAACTTAGACTAGCTAAATTAATTATTTTAGACGCTGTCGTTTTGCTCTGAGGGTGATTTTGTGGCGACTAGGTTTTTGGGGTCATCGTCCTTTCCAAGTATGTCTACCGGGAGCCGCCCGGCGTCTCCGGCTAATACGTCTGCTCCGAGGGTGCAAGGGGGAGAGCCTTCTAATCAACATCCGTCTCAATCTTGGGTTTCAATCCTTCAATCGAAACAATCTCTAAAAACATATGATGTCGATATCTCTAAATCGAACGGTGAACTCTCGGTGGAAATTCCCGACGAGGTCCTACAGTGCCCTACCCCGCTCTGGGAGGATTTTTTTGTGGGGAAGTTTTTAGCAGAAGCACCGCACATCGCTAAGATCCATGTTATTGTTAACAAAATTTGGAACCAAGGACCTGACTCGCCAAAGATTGATGTCTATCAGATCAGTCCTACGGTGATTAAGTTCAAGATCAGTAATGTTCAGATCCGAGCCCGTGTCATCCGCCGAGGTATGTGGAATATTGCAGATGTTCCGATGGTTACATCTAAATGGGATCCGATATCCGAGGCTACACAACCGGAAGCAACCTCAATCCCATTGTGGACTCATTTGAAAAAAGTTCCGCTCACAATGTTCTCTTGGGAAGCATTAAGCTTTATCTCTAGTGCTGTTGGGCCTCCGATCCGTCTCCATCCGGAGACAGAAGCATGCCAAAACTTTGAAGTTGCTAAAGTGTTCGTTCATGCAGATATAACAAAGGAACTTCCAGACAAGATCAAATTCTCAAAAAACGGTTTCGACTTTGTAGTGGAGTTCTCTTACCCATGGCTTCCTCCAAGATGTTCACACTGTAACAAATGGGGTCATCTTGTGAAGGTCTGTAAGCATATTAAAGAACTATTGGTCCACCACGAAGAGGAAATGCCAAAGGTTTTTCCGGATGTGAATGCTGATGGAACAGTGGAACAGGCTCAACTGGGAAACAATTCGGAATCGACAGAAATACCAACTGAGACAGTGCTACAGGTCGACATAATCAACGACAAATCGTTTTCTGAAAAGGAATGGTCTGATATCTCTCCGGGAAAAAGTGGGAAAAAACTTGCGTCTCCTCCTGGGCATGTAAGCATTATCTCTCCCTCTAAATTTGCGGTTTTAAGTACTGAAGTGGAAGAAGGTGAAATACCTGATGATGATAAGGAAATAAGAGATGCTGAGGTTGATGAGCCTCGTCATGAGGAAAATGACGAAACCCATTTGGATGATGATCAGACTAAAACACGGGCAAACAATCAGAAAATAAAGAAGAAGAAGCAGAAGGAAGGTCAAAAAACATCTACCCAAGGTTCTCGGGACGCACAGAATGTGCCCCCGAAAAGCCGTACTTCCCGCAAACAATTTTAAATGTCCAGATTCTTCTGGAATGTACGAAGTTTCATCCAAGAATCAAAACATTCCGTAGTAAGAAATTAGGTAAACAGTGGGGACTGGCAATTCGGTTGTATTCTAGAGACTAGAGTCGATGAGAGAAATGCAACAAGGATTGTCAACTCTGTTTTCAAAGACTGGTCGTTTATGTCTAATTATGACTACCATACTGGAGGTCGCATATGGGTTCTCTGGAGATCAACCGTTCGGCTGACTCCAGTCTTCATTAGTGATCAGCTTATCACATGTTATATTTTAATGGATGGATCACAGAAGGAATTTTATTGCTCTTTCGTCTATGCTCTGAACTCGGTTCAAGAAAGAAAATCTCTTTGGGAAGACCTCAAAAGTCACCACGATGCTCCTTCATTTCACCAAAAACCTTGGATGATCAAAGGTGATTTCAATGAGATTCTAGATTTGGTGGAACATTCGAAGGAGGCCCCTGCATCTTCTATCTCTCCGGGTATGCATTCCTTTCAAGATGTAGTCCGCTATTGTCATTTGATGGATCTAGGTTATCAAGGACCTTTATACACTTGGACTGATAAACGCAGCAAGGGAACAATCTGTAAGAAATTGGATCGGGTATTGATCAACACTCACTGGCTTACTCATTTCGCCGACTCTTTCTGTGTCTTTGAGGCAGGGGGTTGTTCCGACCATTTACGGTGCAAAATAAGGATACTTGTGGAGAAGCCTAAGCCTCGTAAGCCATTTAAATATATCAATGCTATTGGTCTACTACCAGACTTTCTTCCGATGTTGGAGACTTACTGGGACTCGACGGAGAAGCTCTTCCACTCCACATCTGCCATGTTCCGTTTCTCCAAGAAGCTAAAGCACTTGAAACATCTAATACGTGAGATGGGTAAAGACAGACCGGGTAATTTACCGAAACGAGCCAAGGAGGCATATATTGACTTATGCAATAAACAACTAGCATCGCTGCAAGTTCCGTCGGAAGAGACAGTGAGAGAGGAGGCAGAGGCACACGCTCGTTGGCTTCATGTGTCTGCTTTGGAAGAAAATTTCAATAAACAACGATCTAAACTTCACTGGCTTCAGGTGGGGGACCAAAACAACACAACATTTCACAATGCTGTTAAAGTCCGGGAAGCTCTGAACACAATCCGTGAAATCAAGTGTCCGGACGGATCGATTGTTACCTCTCAGGAGGAAATAAAAAGGAAGCTGAGCGCTTCTTCTCAACCTTCCTTCAGCACTAACCAGATGATTTCCACGGATCGTCTGTGGAGGAAATAGGCGACTTACTGGACTCTAGATGTACGACTGAAGAGATTCGTCTACTACAACTTCCAGTTAAGGCAGAGGAAGTTCGAGAGACCCTTTTTGAACTAGCATGGCCTATCTTGGGTAATGATTTCATTGTTGCAGTCCAATCTTTTTTCATCAATGGTTTCTTACCTAAAGGAGTGAACTCCACAATCTTAGCCTTGCTTCCTAAGACAACGAATGCTGGAGAAATGAAGGACTATCGGCCTATTTCCTGCTGCAATGTACTCTATAAAGTGGTGTCAAAAATCCTTGCAAACCGTCTTCAACTACTCTTGCCTCGGATGATTCTCCCTAACCAGTCCGCATTCGTACAAGGGAGATTGCTCATGGAAAATGTATTATTGGCTACTGAGCTTGTAAAGGATTACCACTCCAGTTCGGTCACCCCCCGATGTGCTATGAAGATAGACATCTCCAAGGCGTTTGACTCCGTACAATGGTCTTTTGTATTGAACACCCTCAGCGCTATGGGATTTCCGGAAATGTTTATTCACTGGATTCGACTCTGCATTACCACAGCTTCTTTCTCTGTCCAGGTGAATGGCGAGTTGGCGGGATATTTCCAGAATGCACGAGGTCTGAGACAAGGGTGCTCATTATCTCCTTACCTGTTCGTGATTTGTATGAATGTCCTGTCTCATAAGATCAACAAAGCGGCAGTTGAAAAGAACATTGGCTATCACCCTCGATGTCATAAACTCAACCTCACTCACCTATGTTTCGCCGACGACCTCCTAGTATTCGTGGAAGGAACACAGGAATCTATTCTGGGTACTATTCAGGTGTTTGACGATTTCGCTTCTTGCTCTGGTTTGAAAATCAGTCTGGCAAAGTCAACATTATATATGGCGGGAATGTCTGTTTTAACCCGAGAGATGATCCTCTCAAATTTCCCATTCGAAAACGGGGAACTGCCTGTTCGATATCTTGGGCTGCCACTGATGACAAAAGGTATGACAAAAAACGACTATGCTCCTCTTATTGAAAAACTTCGAGGACGGATCAGTTCTTGGACTGCTCGCTTCCTCTCCTTCGCAGGTCGTCTTCAACTTATTAAATCGGTTTTGCTGAGCATCATTAACTTTTGGTCAGCGGCTTAGTGCCTTCCGAGCTCATGTTTAAAGGAAATAGAAAGTCTCTGCTCACTTTTCTTTGGTCAGGACCAGATTTAAACACAAAGAAATCAAAGCTTGTCTGGGAGGTGGTTCTGTTTGCCGTACAGAGCGGGGGGGCTGGGTCTGAGAAGGCTTAAAGGTATCAATAAAGTATCTGGGTTGAAGCTTATCTGGCGTCTGCTCACCACAAACTCTTTATGGAGTCAATGGATCAGGCATTATACTACGCGCAAAAACACCTTCTGGGATCTACCGCAAACAAGTACTCTGGGTTCATGGATGTGGAAGAAAGTTATAAAGCTCAGAGAAACAGCAAATGGTTTTTATAAGAAGCTGATCGGGAACGGTGATGGAACCTCATTTTGGCATGAGAACTGGTCTAACAAGGGCATTCTTTCGGAGGTTTTTGGCCATCGGGGATGTATTGACTTGGGTATCAGAACTACTTCTTCAGTTGGAGAGGTACTGCGCACTCATAGGAGAAGACGACATCGGAACGCTGAGCTTAATACCATTGAGGTGCTCATTGATTCATGTCGAGTTTCCATGAGACCAGAGATTGAGGATACTGCACTATGGAAGCGTGCTTCTGGATTCAAACCAACTTTCTCAACGCAGGAGACTTGGCGGACGCTTCAGGGGGAGACACCTGCTCCTCTATGGCCACAAGCGGTGTGGTTTTCCCACGCTACGCCAAAATTTGCATTCCTCACATGGCTAGCAATGCATAACAGACTTAGCACCGGTGACCGGATGAGTAAGTGGAATGCGTCCCTGGACTCAGATTGCTGTCTCTGCAAGAGGGAGATGGAATCAATAAACCACTTATTTTTCACCTGCTCATACACCTCTCAGATATGGTACTCACTCACAAAAGGACTCTTGCAGCAACAGTTCACCACAGATTGGACCGGGGTACTTCAAATCATCACAGGAAATAGCCTCAACTCATCCGTTATGTTTCTACTTCGATATGCTCTGTAGGCAGCGATCCACGTTATATGGAGTGAACGAAACAGGCGTCGCCATGGTGAAGCCCCAACGCCCCATCTTCACCTTTTGAGACGAGTCGACAAGACAATCCGAAATCGTCTCAGCCTTTTGAGAAACTCTGAAGAGGAAAAATTTAAAGACATACTTATGCTCTGGTTCGCCACGAGAACTTAGATCTACAACTCTGTTTTCGGTTTCCTATCTTTACTTAAACCAAATGTCTTTCTTTCAACTCCTGTAGCTCTGTAAATGAGCAACAACTGGCTTTTTGATGAATATAATTTAAAATTCTTTCAAAAAAAAAAAAAAGAATATATAAAATTCAAATTTGTTATGGATGACATGTACAGAACATTATCTTTTCCGAGAATCATCTCTTGGAGACATTTCCAATAAACACTAAGAATATTTTTTCTTTTTTTGGTGAATAACACTAAGAATATTTTAATGTGGGGAAAACAACTTCTTCAACTTCAGTGGTCACTCAGTACATTGTTACTCAATTATTGAAGTTCAAATATGCTTAACACCTTTTTTCTTATCATTAAACATTCATTATGTTCCTGTTTTTGCATCCAAATACAGCATTTCGATCCAAAATCAATCATATATATAACAGTATGCATACTTGAGATGTTAAAAGAAGTATAATTTAGATACAAAATTTTGCATCTGAGACTAAAATATCATTTAATATAATAAGAAAACTAATCAAATTTATTTTGTTCTTAAAAATAAATGTTGTAATCAACATTTAAAGCGATGGAGATAATTATTAAAGTTTTTTATATAATTTACTGATCTTCTTTTAAAGGATGTGTAAATGGTATGTATGTTAATAAAAATGCGAATTTTAGAAGGTAACAGAAAAAATAATAAAATGGAAAAAGGTAAAATCTTCCTTAAATTTTATATGTATAAATAATAATTAATTTAAAAATAAAAATGCTTTATCAATCGTTTTAGCCATAACTGGAATCACCTAGCTAATAGCATATTTATGTTTGTTTAATCAAAGATCGAGAACTATATTTTTAAGTACATGATTATTTTTTTGACATAGTGTTAGGGGGAATTTGGAAATATCTATAATAATAAAGTTAAGTTCTGTCTCTCATTTAGAGGAAAAATTGCCAGGTGTCCTCTTTATTTGGGCCATCTTTAAACAATGAAAGTATTTGAGCTTCAAATTCGTTGGGCCAGGATCATATTCTTCAAGACCACATGAACTCTGTGCCGTCGTTTCGCGTTGCGACTTCTGCACTTCAGATTTCTTCACTATCCGTTTTCACAGCTTCCTCCACTCTTTCGCATTGAATCTGGCTGCTTTAACTCTCCCTTTACTCTGCTTGCTCCGACTGATTGGATTCCTAGAGCTTTAGATATAAATAAACGCTGATAGAGTGATGAGGCGTTTGTGACAAAAAAAAAAGAGTGATGAGGCGCACGAGTTGGAAAAAAAAAAGTCGAGTGTTCAGGTCTCTGCTTTGTACGATGTCGAATTCTCAGATACTGCTTGCGGAATTGAAAGCCGGGCGTTGCTCCAACCCTTCTGAGGTATGGTTGTTGCGCTTTTGGGAGGCTAGTAATGTGAGGAAAGGCGGCCAGCTCATGAGTATTGACATGCTCTTTGTCGATAAGAATGTGAGCGTTTTCTTTCTACCTTAGATTATTTCTTATTCAGAGTGTTTTGCTTCCTTGAGTAGATATACATACTCGATTTTAAGAGTTCTTAACCATCCTATAATCGTTTTTTTTTCCACTCTTTCAATTTGGAAAAAGCAGCATGATTGGGTAGTACATGAGGAATCTCGCTTTGTCTATTGGAATCACATTTCCTTTGTACCTTAGATTCTTTCTCTTTCAAAGTGTTTTGTTTCATTGAGTAGATAAACATACTCTGATGTTTTTTTCCATAGCCGTCTTATAATCGTATTTCAGTCCTCTCTTTGAATTTGGAATAAGCGGCATCATTTGGTGGTGCATGAAGAGTCTAAGGTAGTTGCAAGTATAAGTTAAGTGTCTAAGGTTGTTTTCCGTATAAGTAAAAGCATTTTGTTCATTGCAAGAGACACCAACTCAGTTTACAAACCAAACGTCTTTGCCTAGATGCATAGAATGTTAGCATTTTCTTTGTTAAACATATTGAAGTGTCTATTAGAATCCACCGACTTACTTTGCTTACTCTGTGACATGTTCCTGAGTGTTCAATTCTAACAAGTCATAGTTTTGTTACGGCGAGAGAGAGAGAGAGAGAGACAGAGCTCGGAGACTCGGAGTTAACATAGTCAGAGCTGCACAAGGAGAAAGCGGAGAGAGGTGGCTGGCTTTAATTTGTTCAGTTCTTTCTTATTAATTGATTTTTCCTAATTGTTACTGGTTCTTCTTAATTAATCGCTGTTAGCTGACGTAACGTGTAAAATATAGCAAAGTAGTTTCTGACTAAGTCTTCTACCCTGAAACAGGATTATGCATGTTCCGTCTCTCCATGCTGTCAGAATTTTAAATCTCCTGGAAACTGCTTACTGAAGCGAGCGAACGACGACATTATAGACCAAGAAGCACATTCTGATACGTAACGTGTCTAGCTTTTGTTTTTACTTTTTCCTATCTTTCTCGTGCTCAAATGTTCATAGCAAAAAAGATGGTGTCCCCTTATGTACAATTCGTATATTGTCTGGTGAAAAATGATTGTCACTTTAAGAACACTTAAAAGCATTCTTTAAGCTTTATATAGTGTGCAAGAAGAGTGATGTGTTTATGGCATCTCATGGAGGGAACATGGGCCACACGATTCAGGTACACACTCTTAGGTTTCGATTGGTTTCAGTGTTTATGTTTGTTTACTTACACATTCTCAAGGTAAGGTGTTAATCTATCTTGCAGGGTCATAGAGCTTATGAAGGAGACAAGAAGCTCATACACCAAACAAAAGGCATATGCTCCCGTACTTTTTGAACCCATCAATGACTGAAACAGAGTTTGCGAAGATGATAAAGAAATTACACAGGGTTTAAGGATCATAATATAATTCTGGACACAGACTATGTGGAGAATTTGAAGTTTATGTAATTGTGTTCAAGGCTTTCATATATTAGTATTACTTGAGATTCATATTTTTAAACTTCAAATCTTATGATATTGTTCTTCTTCAGGTTGTTTGGATCTCAAGTTTATAATACTTGATATTATGTGTTTTTAACATATTTTGATTCGTTTTTAGTATTCGGTTTGAGTTTTGATTTGCATCTTTCGTTGGTTTTTCGAGTCTTTTCTATTGTTTTGAGTCTTTTACAGATTTTATGGAGTTCCGAAGAAGTTTGGCGTTTACGGACATGTTCGAGTCAAGTTAAGACGGAAAAACGAGAAAAGGACCAAACACAAGTGAACGACCGTTCTGAAGAAGAACGATCGTTCTGGTCAAGCAAAGGAACGACCGTTCCTTCCCAAGAACGATCGTTCCCATGTTCACCTACCCTTCCGACACACCAAAGAGATCGACCGTTCTCTCCCATGTGGTCGTTCCCGAACTCACCAACTCTGCCAACAAAAGCACCACGGAACGATCGTTCTCCCCATCAGAACGATCGTTCCCCGACTCCACATCTCACCTACTACGGATCGACCATGGGGAACGATCGTTCTCCACCTAGAACGACCGTTCCCCGTCTCACCTACTCCCCCTCACCTTGGTCTATATAGTGAACTCACTCTTGATGCTTCAAACCACACCATCTTCTTCCTCCTCTCTTCTCTAGCTTCTAAACATTGCTCTCTCTTCAGTTTTAAGTTTTATGTTTATGCTTTTATTAAGTTTTATTTAGTTTCTTTTAAGCTTTATACATTTATGCTTATGCTTTAAGTTTTACTTTTAGTTCTTACATTTATGCTTATGCTTTAAGTTTTACTTTCAGTTCTTATATTTATACTTATGCTTTAATTAAGTTCTTATAAGTTTATATCCAGCTTATGTTATATATTCAAGTTTTTATGATGAACTTTATAATCTCGTTGTTATCTTCTTCTTTAATTATGTCTGAGTAGATCTCTTAGTTAGGTTGAGGTTTGTCAAAGGAATTCATGAGCTTTAGGGTTAAACACAAATAGGCTATTCAAATCAATGTCTTCACCTTTGTTGTTCTTAATGCTTAGATCGAATTGATCACTTGATTTTATGATATTGGGTTTAACTTAGACAGCGAGAGTTGCTAGATTGCTAGAAAGAACATTGGTGAGCAATTTATTCATTACCTGCGAGAGTAGATGTATTGGAGAATTGTGAACATATTAAACCTATCCTTAATGCTTGTCTACGATTTCTAGTACCAACGAGAGTTAGGAATTCTAGTTCGATAGACAAGATATTGATACCACGAGAGTGGATTGATATTATCTTAGTGTTTGAGTTCTAGACTTATGCTTAATCACTGCCTGAATAGTTGTTTGATCCGTTGCTCTGAATCTTCTGCGATATTCCTTGACCTAACGCTTGTTTAATATAATCTTTACAACCGATTTCGCTTTTATTATTGCTATCTACAAAAAACCAAAAACATATTTGAATTGTCTTAGCTCTTAATTTAGCTCATTAAGTCAAAGTGTGAAAACTGGTCTTCGTGGGATCGACCCCTAAATACTACTTCGTATGCTGTGCACCTGCAGTAGGAAATAAGGGTTTAAAACTCGTGTATCAATACGTTTAGTTTTTTGCTCTTAATTTTCTTCACAAGCATTGAACACATTGTTCTGTTTTTGTCTTCTTTGTCCTTCATCTTCTCTATATATCTCCTCAAATTTGTTACCATCTTTGGATTCAGTATTCTAAAGTAGTATCACATCTGAAAAATATAACGTAATCGGTATCTGCAGACAAACACATCTACAAATGAGCCTTTATTATTATTGTGCAAGTAAATACTACTTTTTTTTAAGTAAATACTACTTCACTACAGCTTGTCAGCTTAAAAGAGCACAAGCTCGTCATCAGTACCATGCGACCACAAGTTTGGTGTCTGCATATGCAAAATATCCTGTTCCTGAGTGTATGTGCAATAATCCATCCACTCCCACCATTTAAAGTTTCTTTGTTATTTTTTGCACATAAGATCGTAAGACAGATTAAAAGGGTATAATATGCTCTTTTTACTCCACTTTCTACGCCTGATTTTGAAGCTCAGATCTTTGAACATGATCTTTTCATAATCACCAAGACTATGTTAGGCAAAGAGAATAAGAAGCAAAAAAATCCAAGAGATGATGATTCACATAAAGGCAGAAACACATGTGACGATTCATCCAAAAATACAAAAAAACTATATAATGGATTACTTTCATTTTAAACAAACCTTCCGGTTTTCAGATAATTTGATATCAAAGATACCCCAAATTAAATAAATTAAAGAACGTAAATTCTGGTACTTTTTATACAATTAGATTGGGCCACTTATACCCCCGCGGAAGAAAAACACTCATGCGACCAAAATAGTGAACACAAAAATAATAAGCAAATGACTACAAAACAAACAGTTGGTAAAAAAAAACCAACTAATCGGTTCTAAATATTTGGACCAAAAAAAAGAAAAAAAATTCTAAAACGAAAAAAAAACAAATAACAACACTGTCTACGCAATTGAAAGTTACCATATTACACAAAAAAAACATTAGACAAAGAAAATCAAAGACTACCACATGAATTCAATATCTCGGAACTCCAAAACTCCTCCTTCTAAGCTCTCTCCGCTTAAAATCATGGGGACTAAAAATAAAAAAATGGTAATCCAAAAAAAGGTAAAATAATATAAAAAACTTGCGCTAAAATAATATAAAAAACCCGCGCGTAGCGCGGGCAGATCCCTAATAAGTAAAAAAATAGAACATTTGTCCATATACACATTTCTTGATTTTAAAATAAAAATTGACTATATTACTTTTTTAAAGTAATATAATAAATTCAAAATAAATAATTTTAAAATTTAAATATTAGAAAATGCACTTATGATATTACATTAACATCTTTTAAATAATTGATGTTTAGAAGATAATTATTTTTATTCTACCAAGGGTAGAATTCATATTCTACTGTTTACGGACTGGTAGAAGATATTTTCGACTACTTGCTCTATCTTCTACGCCGTAGAACATAGTTTTTACTGTTTTCTCTATTGTCTACCAATCATAGAATATGCATTCTACAGTTTACTCTACATCCTACAGTTCAGTTAGATTTAGTAGAATACGTTTTCTACCGTTTCTTTTGTATTATACGAAGTGTGAAATATATGTTCTACCGTTACCAATAATTGATTAGATCAATTTGTCATTACAAATCTAACTTTCGAGATTGCCCTCATGATTTCTTCAAAAAAAAGTTTGATGAATGATATGTTCACTGAAACCTGAAGAGCTCTAACACAACATCGTCTTGTTAATTTTTGTTCGGTTCTTTTTTAAGAGAGACAAAAAAAAAATTGAGACTAAAATAATAAATTTGGGAAAATGCAAATAAAAAAAAACCTGAAATTTTTTCAATTTGGCCAAAAAATACACAGACTTCATTGGTGTCAAAAAAATACCTAAATTTAATAAATTTTGGGAAAATGCAAAAAAACCTGAATTTTTTTCAATTTGGCAAAAAAATACACAGACTTCATTGGTGGTAAAAAAAATACCATAATTTTGTTTTGACCTGGCAAAAAAATACGCCGTTAATGACCCATTTAAAATGCTGTTTAAGTGTTACACGACATCGTTTTAAGAAATTGGAGAAAATACTAAAACCTGCTATATAGGGGGGTTCAAACTCGGGTTCATGTGAGATGTGTTAGATATATGTCACTACTTTGGCAGTGGCACTTAATCTGTGTATGCTTGTCTCAAATTTTAATTAAACCAATCCAATTCTAGTTTATTAAAATAAAAACATGTAACTCCTTGATTTCGAACTCGGGGAGAGATTTGTCGCCACTGAGGCATCATTATCTTATTGTTATATATTCAATAATAATTATTCTTGAACATATTCTTGCTTCGTAATTCCAATTTTGGTTTGTATTTTATAATTACTTTTAATTTTAGTACTATTTATAATTTTTACTGATTACAAAATATAGTAATATTAAAAGATCTCCTATATATTAATTGAAAAAAACGTTTTGCCACATGTCTCAAGGCAATCATAATGGGCTATATAGAAGGTAAAAACAACCCCCTATATTTATAAAACTCAATATAAAAAGCTCACCATTATTCACCAAAACCGGGAGATACACGGTTAAGTCAAGATATTTGATCGAGAGATTATATCCGGATGCAGGGGTTCTCGCGGTTTACTTCGGACCTGATATTCAGCCATTACTGGCTCAAGTTTGGCGAATAGAATGTCCCCCCAAGCTCAGACATTTCCTTTGGCAAGCACTTTCGGGTTGTGTTTCGGTTAATAAGAATTTACGCTATAGGGGGATTTTATGTGATACACAATGTATGAGGTGTGGAGCAGAGGAGGAGTCTATTCAGCATGTACTATTTGAATGTACGGCGGCGGTTCAGACATGGGCTCTTTCTGTGGTACCGACAAACCAGGTTGAGTTTCCTGGGCAATCGTTGTTCGCTAATATGGATTTTCTGTTCTGGAGAGGAGACTTCCAAAGGATGTGACAGAGACATATTTTCCTTGGATTCTTTGGTATATATGGAAGAGTAGGAATGAGTTTGTTTTTAGTAACAAGGATCACACTCCACAGGAAATCTTGGAGATGGCTACAACAGAAGGACGTATCTGGCAAGAAGCGTGGGCAGGGGAGGATGGGACAGTTCGGGTAGCTAGTACTACATCGATACCTGTTGGTAGGACGGTAGAGTCGGATCACTGGGGTTTGGTGGTGTTTTGTCGATGATGCGTGGAAAGCAACCGATATTTATTCAGGACATGGATGGTTTTGTAACAAAGATGGTCACCGGGACCAAATGATGGGAATTCGTAATATCTGTCGTAGTCTCTCATCTTTACATGCAGAATTTGAAGCTTTGATTTGGGCAATAGAATGTATGCATTCACTTCAATGCAACCCGCTTATTTTTGCGACTGATTGTTCTGATCTGGTAAAGATAGTGTCTTCTCCAGCAGAATGGCCGGCATTCTCAATTCATTTCGAGGAATTTCAATTTTGCAAAGAGCGGCTGGTAGACTTCCAGATAAAGCTTATCCCCCAGACGAAAAATGGAAAAGCAGACAAGTTGGCGAGAAGTGCGCGGAGTTATTCTTCTGAGCTGGTTTACATCGACTCAGTTGCTCCACGATTGATAGATTTTGATACTTAGTTTTCTATGTTTTCTTTGTTGTTGACAAAAAAAAAAAAAACCTCACCATTAATGGGCATGCTTTAATGAGCCTCTCTTTATAAATTTCAATCTAATATAACCTAAATGAAGTTATGAACTTTTTTTTTCTTATTTGGATTTATATATCAAATGTGTTTTAAAAAATAAAGAGATATTAGATTAACTATCATTTGTAAAAAATATAAAAATCCTAGGAATTTTATCATTTTTAACTATTTTTTGAAAATATTTTTAAAAAATTATAACCCAATTATATATATCAAGTTTTTTTTTTCTAATTCTTTTTGGTTAAATTTAATGAATTTTATTTGTTTTAGGTCTATATTTTGGTGAAAATTAAATATATGTTAATTTAATTTTAAAAATTAAAATATGATTTTAGTTATTTCATAATTAAAAATAGTTATTCAACTGTACATAATTTTCTTTGAATATATTTCAAAAAGTATCAACCAGAAAAAAATATAATCAACCAATATAAAAATATTTATAACTTTTAACCTACTAAACAAACACAAAATATAATACACACATAATAATATATTCAAACACCAATCAACACAATATATAATTTCAAATAATACAATTCTTCAAACATAAAAAAAATCATATAACAAATAACTACAAATAGTATATTAGCCATAAAAAGCTCGGCTACTATAATAACAGTTTATATAATAATCAACTATATACCAAATATTATACCCGCACAGAGTGCGGGCTTTCATTTAGTTTAGTAATACTAAAAGAGTTAGATGTTTTTATTTAAACAAATTTATATATGTTAACAAAATTATTAATTAAAAAAATATAAGAAAAACTGATAATCTAGATTATATATGTTCATTTGCATTTAATTTTTGACAATCTAAATTAAAAGTTTTAGAGCTAAATCCGAAGTAAAACCCTCAGATTTGTAAGTACTTATTAAAATTCACATATTAGATTTGGAAATTAGTATATTTTGCTTAGATTTGTAATTCTTATACAGATTTCTAAATCAGTCAAAATACATAATCGAATAACAGCCCCTAAGGTTTCTCAGGTTCTATTTGGAGTTAATAAAACGAAACACGAATATATTTAAGAATAATTATTGTTGAATACATAACAAGTAACGTTGCTTCAGTGGCGATATACCCCTCCCCATATCTTTCTCATCCCGTGTTCGAACCTAAAGTCTTGCATGTTTTAAGTAAAATTTGAGAAGAGAATATGTCGATTAAATGCCACTGCTAAAGTGGTGACTTACCTCTTCTACATCACATAGGGACCCGAGTTCACATATAGCAGGTGTTAGTATCAATTCTTTTTTATAATTAATATGAGCGAGAGAGCCAGAGCTCCCGGTAATGATGTCCATGTAATGATGTAATCTCCATTAGCCCTGAGCGTTTGGGTTCAAATCGGGTTTTTTGGGTTTTCAGTTTTAGTCTTATAAAATCCATTCGAGTTTTAGAAAATTTCGGGTTTGGTATGATTAGTAATTTTTCGGTTTCAGATATATTTGTAATACCATACAAGTCCCATTTTATATCCAAATTCAATTCAGATTCGGATAATACCACTTCGGATCCGGATACCTATTTTAAAATAACATAATTTAACTAAAACACACAATACAAAACAATATTTTTAAATATTATAAAAATATGTTCGAACTATTCATCTTAAACATAACAATAAAATTAAAATTTTAAAATATTTGAAACTAACCTACTTATATACAACTAAGTAAAAATAGTTAATTTCACGTTTTTTGGGATAATCATTCGGGTTTCGGTTCGGTTCGGATATTATCCAAAGCTCGAAATATCTAGCTCTAAGTCCCATTTAAGAATTTTTTAGATCTGATTCGGATCGGATTCGGATATTTTGAATCGGATTCGGTTTCGGTTATAAATGCGCATGCCTACTCTCCATTCCGAAACAGACCACGGAACAAGTATCGGGTTGGGCTAAACGGGTTTAAATAATTTTAATGGGCCTTTGTCGAGTCTAAAACTGGGCTTCTTTTAGTCAAAATCACTAAAGCGGGTCAATCCCGATAATAATTTACTCTCCGTCGCTATTTTCAAATCTCGCCGCCTCTACAGTTTTCCCCGCAAGTGAGGAGCGCTCGCGTGAAGTTTTTTTTTTTTGTTCTTTTGCTCTTCAGATTCGTACGAAGATCTGATTCGAAAAATCTTCTCAAAAATTTTCGTCTGTTCCTCTGTTCCGAATTGAATTAGGTTTGAGCTGTAATCGGAAAGTGAAGAAGAGATGGAGGAGTATCTGCAGTATATGAAGACTCTCCGGTCTCAAATGAGTGGTATGAATCTTCTTCCTCTTCGCTTATGATCTTCCTGTTTCTAGTTGAAATTTCATGTGGCGATTGTGGATTTGCCTTATCTGTTTCCTTCATGGATTCATTCGGTTGATGATAGATGTTGAGGATCACGCGGCAAAGGTCTCCGTCGAGGAACAGATGCAGATTACCACAATCAATACCTTGGAGAAAGATCTCGCTCATGGTTAGCTCTCTCCCTCTCTCTTAAGGCTTTCGGAATCAGAAATTTCCGGTTAAGATTCATGCTAACTGAGAGTAATTTCGTCTGGGATTCCTCAGATTTTGTGCACTAAGCTTCTTCTGTTTGACATTTCTAATTTTGTTTCATGTGTAATTGATGCCTTTGCTCAAATTAGGTGTTTTTGTTTTTGGTTTTGTGATGATTTTTTATAATTTTGTACTCAGCTACATACTCATTATTTTTGATGATATATTGTATGATTGTTCTTATTTTTGTATCACCATGTGAAGCATTGTCTGAGACGAAGAGACTTAAAGAAGATACGGATCAGAAGACGAGGAGAAAAGGCGAAATATGCTCACAGATACTTGCAAGGCAGAGAAAAATCTCGTCAATGGAATCTGATTCAGCAAATCTTGCACAGGTATGTAAGCCATGAATATGACTTTGTAAAAGCGGAAAGATGAAATCATGTGTTAGCTCGAAGTATGCTTTAGAAGTTACCACTGTAATTTGTCACACTGTTGTTCATTTTGCCGTTGTAGAGTCTGGAGCTTATTCTACAAGAACGAGACAGCATATCTGCAAAACTTGTATCGAAACGGTAATTCAAACAACTTATCGCCAGAATTGGATTGTGGTTCTGGAATCACATTACGACTGTCAATTCTATTGTATGTAATTGCAGTTCTAACTATATAAAGACTGTAGAGGAAGCTGGAACCAAACTAGAGGAGCAAAAGGTTTTCTATTTGCATCCTCTTGGTGTGATATCACTCGCTGTTGTGTTTACCAACACATTTTACCTTTCTGTCGTCCTATTGTGGCCAGGGATGGTTTGTTTCCCATATGAGCAATGAAATTGGTCAACAAGGACAGGTTCGTTCTCCTGTGAATCTTTATATGCTGATTCCATCACAACAGACTTCCAGTATTTGCATAGTAACTGAGCTTAGGATGTCTTATCCGTTTCTTGTTGGTCCTTGATATTTTAGAAAGAAGAATCAAGCAAAAACCTGATGGAACTATCAGATTCTGCTAGAGCAAAGCTTGACCAAGCAAAACAGATGAGATCCAACCTTATCCAGGATAATTCGAAGGTTATTTACTTTAGATCGACTTGTACTACTATTGGTGGTTTTGGTTCTGGCACTTTGTGTTTGTTGATATATGTTTCTCGAGATAAACTTAGTTACTTTTTCCTACTCCAGTAATTTTGAGTACTCGATTTATCTCTTTGAGCACATTTCTGAACAATAAGTATCATTTTAGATCAAGCTATCAATTGAGCATGTGAAGCACAAGATCAACGAGGTTAAGGTAATTAGTCTCTAGAACCTTTGCTAGCATTTAGATATTGCATGAGCGCATCAGCTAGATCTTATTCTTACATCAAGAGAAATCCACTCTGCCTTTCTATTTATTTATTTTCAACTCTGTATGTTTTTTCCTGCACCTAATACTGTACTATTTTCTGAATTCGTGAACAATGCAGCCAGAGCTAATGTCATTGGATATTAAGATTCTAGAAGAGGAATACACAGCTCTCTTGTCAGATGAATCTGGAGAGGCAGAGTATCTACATTCGCTGCAGAGTCAAGCTGAGAAACTGAAGGTGACATTGATTTTTACAGGCTTGATTTTGATTGTTAACTATATGCCGATCATGACCACCTCCACTTGCTGCAGGCAATTTCGTACATTGCTAAATGCGGTTGTGGAGAGGAATACAGTGTTGGTCTATGTTAGGCCAAAGTTATGCATGCATTATCTATCACCTTTCAGGTATTTGAATATGTGAACGCATCGAGAACCAAAAAGAAACTTTCTTTCTGTGATTAGTTCTTTGAATCTGTGCTTTAGCAGACTGGGCTACTTGTTTAGTTTGTAGAGATACAACTTCAATACTGTCTTGTTGAAGTTTAGTGTTTTACAGTTACCATGAAAAGAGCATTCTTTCTGTTCAATTCCATTTAGATATATGAAGTAAAGATAAGAAGAAGCTTGAATGATTTACGTAAGGAGCCATGTTCTTTGTGTTCTCATCACATTCTTGATTACCTGGTCTTGAATAGTATGTTTAAATCTTAAGCTATGGCTGATATACAAGATTTGAAGACGAACATACAGCTCGTACAAACTAGAATTTGGGGTAGAATTGAAAACCTTTGTCAAATAAGAGGCTCTATGAAGGAAAAAAAAAATAGAATATTTATTTTGTTTCCTGAGAAAACGGTATAAAAGTCACTCCAGGTCCAGGCCATTGTCAGTACAACTTATTCTTCAGCCTCCAAATTCTAGCGTATATGTATCACCATGGTTGTTTATACGAAGTCGATTTCAAATCTTCCGAGTAAATTCATAGATAATTATTTTAACTAAGACCACACAGGTTACAGATGTAGTGCATTAAATGGTGCAGTACCACGTAATGTGCTCTTGCAAATGGTACAGTGAGTACGATATAGAAACAGACATTACTGGAAGACAGACACAGACCACCGCTGTTTATTTTGTCTGTACATCCAACGAACGTATACTTCACCAATTCCTCGTAATTCTGCAAGCTGCACCTGATCTGTCAACAGAACCTTAAGATAAACTGATTCTGCAAGCTGCACCTGATCTGTCATTACATTGAACAGAACCTTAAGATAAACTGATTCTGCAAGCTGCACCTGATCTGTCATTACATTGAACAGAACCTTAAGATAAACTGATTCTGCAAGCTGCACCTGATCTGTCTCCATCCCTGCTGAGGAAACTACTGGCTAGCGCAACAATCTACCACCTTTGGAAGCAAAGGAACAATGCCCTCCATAATCAGACGGCTCTTCCCCCTGCAACTATCTATAAAGGAATTGATAAGGAAATCAGAAACACTATAACTGGGAGAAGGTATAGGCGAAAATTCAGAGATTTGATGTCACTTTGGTAGCCCTTTCATTATTAATGATATTTACATTGGTAGCAAAAAAAAAAAAATGGATAAATAAATAGTTTTGTATCTTCACCACTTCTCTCGCATTACGCATACAAGTTCACATGCATAATATACCAAGCTTTGCAACTCAAATGTGGAAAATATTTTTAAGAAACTTATGCAGAAGCACATAGCATAAGAAAATATTTTAAGCTTGTTCTGTTTAAAAAGCTTGCAAATTACACATGTGAAATTATTGGTCTATCCAAAAGCCTGCACAAACTGAAACTTGCAAGGAAAGAAATGAGGTAGTTGCAATACCTGAAAGTTAGTAGCTTAACTTCCAAGAGAAAGTTTTCAGTATTCGATATTATCCATATCACCCATGTACTCAGCAACTTGTTCAAGTCTAACATCAAGCATCTTGTGGTTGTCTAAATCACGAGTCACACCAGTTTCTTTATCCAAATCTTTCTCAACCAGGCTCCCATAGACCCCCTTATGTTTCCCTGACAGAACCAGAACCGGCCCTCCTCGCCTAGGCATTGCCGTCTTGAGTAGCTCCTGATCAACCCCTGGAACCAACTCTTGCGTCTCATCCATCACGATATCACGTACTTGTCCCAACAACATCAACAACTTTACCTTTCTTAAGATACTATCCTCACCTTTATATGACTCCTGAGCATTGAGGGCTTCTTCACTCTCCTCACTCGTGCTTCTCACTGACCCTAACTTCGTCTCGACTCACTCTCTCTGTGACTCTGTCACTCACTTTTAGTCAAGTAGTGTCTCTTTTGTTTTACAAAAAAAAAAAAAAAAAAAACACTTCGGATTTTTGGATTTTACAAAATGATCATATTACAATAAGAGAACCGGATCAGTTTCCAGATCGTTAACTTCGATTCGGTCCAAACCGGATCAAGTATCGGGTTGGGCTAAACGGGTTTAAATAAGAAAGATTTGTTAAAATATGTAAAAAAAATGGAACACTTGTCTTTTTACATTTTTTTTAAGTGTGGTTTGTTCCCTAACATTTTACTTATTTTTTAATCCAATTATAACCTTAAAAATAAATTATTAATTGAAAATAAAATTATTTATTCTCTTTTATTTATTTTTCTATCTTCTCTTTATCAATTAAAAAAAATTCCCAATCTCTCTCTTTATTGATTATTAAAATAAAATAATATATTATTTATTTTTCACAACACACCTTTAATTTTTCAAAATCCTATTATATCTTCTTTATAAAAATTAAAAAAGAATCGAATTAAAAAATTAATAGTTTATATAAAAATAATATTTGTCTAATATAACTCTCTTGTTAAAAAGAGAGAAGAATATTTGTTGGATATTAAAATAATAAAAATATAGTATTTATATTTTACAATTTTTACTTAAGACAATAATTATGAAGTAAGTAATAAATAATATTAAAGTCACTTATTTTTGTTATAATTTTAGATTTATAAGTTGGAAAAATAATTAATTAAAAAGATTTGAAAGATACACTGAAGATTTGGTTACCATATTTCATAGATTTTCTCAGATTATCATAGAATATATTCTACCAGCGTAGAACATAGAAAGAATGGTGGAAGTTCTTTTCTATGAATAGTAGAACTAAGTGGTAACAGTAGAATATACATTCCACACTCCGTATAATACAAAAGAAACAGTAGAAAATGTTTTCTACTAAATCTGATTGAACCGTAAACGTAGAGTAAACAGTAGAATTCATATTCTACAATTGGTAGACTATAGAGAAAACAGTAGAAACTATGTTGTACGATCTGTAGAAGATATAACAAGTAGTAGAAAATATATTCTACTAGTCCGTAGACGGTAGGATATGAATTCTACGGTTGGTAGAAAAGAAATTTATCTTTCATTTTAAAAATCAATTTTCATATAAAAAAAATCTCATAAATGTATTAACTAATGTTTTGATTTTTTTTATATTTTCTGGATTGTAAATGTATTTATTTTAAATTTATTAGATTTATTTAAAGGGCAATGTAGTCATGTTTGAATAAAATTAAAGAAATGTGTATGTGAACAAATGTTCCATTTTTTGTATGTTTTTCCAAATCCCCCTTTAAACAATTTTAATGGGCATTTGTCAAGTCTAAAACTTGGCTTCTTTTACTCAAAATCACTAAAGCGGGTCGACCGGATAATAATTTACTCTGAGTCGCTAATTTCAAGTCTCGCCGTCTCTACATTTTTAGGATTTTTTTGTTCGTTTCTGGATTTCTTTACTGTTTTCAATGGCGATCCATTTGACGAGGGGATCTGTTAAGAAACTTGTCAATGGAGAAATGACGAGTGAGAGATAGTTGAAGCCGGTTCTCCATGTGTTAACATCGACATTGATTTCACTCCATGGACGTGAAATCGTGATAATGTCGCTAACAAATGATGGGGAACACAAGGTACGTGCTATGCTTCCTCGAAAGAAGACGATTGATGCTGTCCAAACAGATTCTATTTGGGTTCATATGTTGTCCAAACAGATTCGGTTTGGTAAATCAAAATTATACGGCTCAGATAATTTTTATTTTCTTTTTGAACAACATGGTATGGATAATTCAATTCTAAAATTAACCATAAAAATATACAACTACAATCGAACCTTAAGATTGAACCTTATGCATAGAAGTTTTATATTCAAGATTATCATTCATCCACCATTCCAAAATTATACTTCACAATAGTACGAAATCAAATTGTCATATGTTCGTTTAATAATAAATTATTTTTCAAAAAACTTTTTTAAAAACAGTTTATGAAATTGGATTATCTTATGAAACTTTAACATATTTTTCACTATATTGTTATCATTTTATGATATTTAATAAAAATGCACAATTTTTGAACTCACTTAAAACAGTCTAAAACATTGCAACAGCTCTGATTTACACCGCCACTTATTTCATACCAGATGGGGAACACAAGATACGTGCTCTGCTTCCTGAATATTTAGTAAATCTAGTGAGATAATTCAACTCCTCTGATTCTCCATTGCAACCGTGGGCGGGGTAAATTTTATTTGTTGACTAGAGATGTTGTGGAACCCAATTTTTGTTTGCAACAATGTTTATGGTTTTTTTTGTTATTGTTTATTTTCTGTGACAGGCCTGTTGTTGGTATTATAGACATAAATGTGATAAACTCGATTTATGATGACGTTGGTTAAATGATGCAGCACCCGACCCTGAATCCAGATATTAGTTGGCAAATTTTCAAACCCAGTTTAATGATCCAGTTGAAGGGTTTTCGTGACAGCATTTATGTTGCTAAGAATTTCGTCTGTGACACTGTAAGCAAGAAATTTACAAATTGAAATAATTTGTTTCCTTGTAAAAACTTATATATCGTTCTTTTGTGTATGTAGAGAAGCACAAAAGATGGAGTCCGAGCTATAATAAGGTGCTTTGAAAAATTAGTATCTCAGTTTAACCTTCTATCGTGCCTCCTATCTATGATATCTGGAGGACTGCAGCATTGATCAGTTCCGGTTAGACGCTGGTGACTTCATCTTTTTCTTCCCGAAGAGGATTGTCTTACCAAGGAAATTGATGCTGTTAAAACCATGTCTTATCTTGTGTCCATCGGAGATAATTTGCAAAGTGTTAGTGCCCTAATTTATCGGGCCACAGGGGATAGTTATGACTGTCAGAAGTTGGAGAAAAAGGAAGATGATGGTGTTGACTGGTTAAGCGTGTAAATTTCAAGTTTCTCCCCTTGTCTATACTCTTAAAATTTCATGATATGTAGTCGTATATTATCCTTGATTAATGAAGTAACAGGAAATATTTTCTAGTATCGAGCAGCTTAGGTGTTTAAACCAAGTATTTAAAAGAAATTGTGATAGTGAACTGTGATTTAGCTAGCGACGTTAAAAGCTTGTTGTTCTGGGAAAAAGGAAGCCATAACAAATTACGAGAATTTCGAGTCGGAGCAAACAGTAATAACCAAACACTAGTTCCCATTTAATTATACGTCAAGTCCCTAACGAGCCTACATACATGTTTCGTCGCATATTTGACTATTTCTGACTCTTTCTGACTCTTTCTAGATTTGGTAAACAAAGAGTTGCGTTTATATCCCCTATATTGAGAATCCATTTTAGAAATAAACTTTAATTTCATGTGTTATTTACATGTGTGTTATGATGATGTGTCATCATAATATGCATTCTCATCTTCATTTTATACATAGACTTAAATTACTAGGTTAATTACAATGCATGCCACTTAATAGTTCATACAATACTTATTGTATATAATCTTCATAATTAAATAACTTTACATCCATTATATATTTCCTATTATTAAATATATTTTATATCAAATACATATTTTATATTTGAGCATATGATTATTTTTCAGTTTCATATCTTTTAGTTACAATAAAAATTAAATAATTTTGTAAAAAAGTTATCTATGTAAATTTATATATTATATATTTATAATATACTTTGTTATTCACATTTGAAATGTAATATGCTCTATAAATATTTTATTAAGAAAACATATTATATTGTTACAAATTATTTTTAAAATCCAATTTAAGGTAATTCTGGTATATAATCATTATTAATGATTATTAATATTAATTTACATCAAATTTCAATTGGCATTGCCATATTTTTCTAATTTTCCTTATATAACTAAATCTGTAAATTATAATCAAATCATCATTAAATTAGATTAAAATTATATAAAATCATATATTCTAAAAATAGTAATAGAAAAATATCAATTATTTTTATTAACTTTTTATTGATTGAACTATTTTATATGTTACTATGCTAAATATTTTATTAAATTTGACTAAAAAACACATCAAATTTAAGCTCTAAAAACACACAATCTTAAACAATGTTTACTATATATTTTATTTTAAATATTTTCATAACCTCTAAAAATACAATAAATTTTAGTGATATATATTATAATTTTAAAATAGATTAACAAAATAATTAGTATATATATTTCATCCTGCACCATGTGCAGGTTATTACTTAGTTTGGAGTTCTTTTGCAACAACATATTTATGTTATGAACTGACTCTATATATACTCTGAGAAATACCAACGCCTTTTCACAATTATGATAGATTTGTTCAACAGATTAAAGGTAGAAACTGTACTATCTGAGAATATGAGGCGTGTAGATTAAGGTTTCCGAATCCAAAACATACACAAGTTTAAGATTTTTCCCCGAAACTCTACAAGTGATCTCAAGGCGTGAGAGCTTACTCCTTGTGTTTCAAGAGACAGGTTGCTAATGTTATCTTTGGTCTAACTAATATATATTGCAATTCTATCACTGATTTTTTTTTAAAATATATGTTATTAATTAGACCAAAGATAACATAGTTAAAAAAAAAAAAATATATATAACATAGTTTCTAAATAACCCGAAATCGCATCATCTTAATTACAAAGCCATGAAAAGAGTTTATTTGTAAAAAAGGGTCTAGATCCTCTTCATCACAACTTTGATATGCATCTCCGTCGTCAAAGCCCTAGGAACAACAAAATCATATAGCAGGCATTGAAAACGGAGATTATCTTTTACAAATACAAAAACTTGCGAGTAGAGTGATTAAACTTACCGAAGACGTCAATACATTTTGAAACATACTGCTTAAACTCATCACTATCAAGTTCAAAATCTGTAAAGGAAGTCTGGACCGTCCTTGGAACAACTGGGTTTCGAGATTTAGATTTTGCAAAATACTTCATCACAACTTTGATATGCATCTCGGTCATAAGCACAGGTCGACCTCTCACGAAATTCTTATTACCGAATTCCCGTAGCCCATCAGACCGCTCAATTTCGACAAAGCCCTACCAACAACAACCACCGAATTATACATTCAAAACGGAGGGAGATGATTATCTAAAAAAAAAAAAAAAGAACTTACGTATTTGTCAAGAAAAGAGATAAACATTTCGAACGTGAGGCAATATAATCTCGAATAGATTTTGCTGCTAATTAGCTTTTCCTGGTCTCGAATGATGAAACCATTGTTGCTTTCGCTCCATGAGATTATTGAATCCGTTGAAAGATCATCAACCAGCTTGTATATTTCGTCGTAGAACCTAGGTAACGGGTAATCGGAACGATCCATCCCTAAAACCTTGGTCGACATATCTAAAATCCACAGAATCTGAATCCGAGAAGAAACCCTCAACTTTTATATAGCTTTGACCTAATATCTTGGGCTTCCTCACTTGTTTTCTAATGGACTTGGGCTATGAGAGTAATTTCCACTTGCCTTTCTTGGAGAAATCTGAGCCACAAATCTGAATTCACAACATCTGCTCTAACTTTTTTTTTTTTTTTTTTTTTTTTTTTTGTCAAACAACATCTGCTCAAACAACATAAGTTGAAAGTTTCGATGGATAGCTGATGCAAATGAAGAGTCTAGATTTTGTACTTTAACCTTGCAAGCTTCAGTTTCGATCTCTGGTCCTTGTACGAATGAAACTATTGTTGCAAACAACTCTGATTCAAACATAACTAGCATAATACGAGTTTTTTTGTAAGATTCAAGCAAACCCCAAAAACAAAACTAGAGGGCAGGAGTCAATTGGTTTTTCTCCATATTAGACAAAAGTAGATGACGTAAGAGCAAAAACCTACAACTGTTCCAAAAAATTGATAGGGTTAGTTTATAGCCTATATACCACTAAAATGCAAACTCAAACCCAAAAAACTAAAGAGACAAGTATAGCAGAAGCTTGTCTCATGATCCCAAAGTTGATTAGGTATTGCATTATTGTTCATATTTTTGTATCACCATGTGAAGAATTGTCTGAGACGAAGAAACTTAAAGAAGAGACGGATCAGAAGATGAGCACTAAAGGCTTAATATGCTCACAGATACTTGGAAAGCAGAGAAAAATTTCGTCAATGGATTCTGATTCAGCAAATCTTGCACAGGTATGTAAGCCATTGTCAGTAAAATTACCACTCTGATAATAATTAATAAAGTTGAGAATGTATGGTGAGAGTGGGTGAAACTTATCGCCATGTTTGTTTATACAGATTCGATCTAAAACTGCAATTATCTTCTGAGTAAACTTCATAGATAAATCTTTTAACTTAAGACCACACAGGTTACAGATGTAGTGCATTAAATGGTGCAGTACCATGTAATGTGCTCTTACAAATGGTAGAGTGAGAGTACAATATAGAATCAGACATTACTGGAAAACAGACATTGAGACCCCCGCTGTCTATTTTGTCTGTAAACTCAACAAACGTATACTTCACCAATTCCTCGTAAATCTGCAAGCTGCACCTGATCTGTCATTACAACAGAACGTCAAGATCAATATATAGTTTCGTATCTTCACCAGCTTTCTCACATATCAAATATTGGTAGAGTTATTGGCATTACGCATACAAGTTCACATGCATTGTATACCAATTAAACGGAATTCAAGCTTTGCAACTCAAATGTGGGAAATAAATAACTTATTCAAAACTGAATTTTAAGAAACTTATGCAGAAGCACATAGCATCAGAAAACATTTCAAGATTGTTATGTTTAAAAGCTTGCAAAACTATTGGTCTATCCAAAAAGCCTGCTCAGCTGAAACTTGCAAGGAAGGAAATGAGGAAGTCGCAATACCTGAAAGTTAGCAGCTTTAACTTCCAACAGAGAGCTTTCAGTATTCGATATCATCCATATCACCCATGTACTCAGCAACTTGTTCAAGTCTAACATCAAGCATCTTGTGGTTATCTAAATCACGAACCACACCAGTTTCTTTATCCAAATCTTTCTCAACCAGATTCCCATAGATGCCCTTATGTTTCCCCGACAGAACCAGAACCGGCCCTCCTCGCCTAGGCAGTGCCGTCTCGAGCAGCTCCTGATCAACACCTTGAACCAACTCCTGCGTCTCATCCATCGTGATATCACACGTACTTGGTCCAACAACATCAACAACTTTACCTTTCTTAAGATACAATCTCCCACCTTTCAAATCCTTGCTTACTATCCTCACCTTTATATGACTCCTGAGCCATGAGGGCTTCTTCACTCTCCTCTCACCTCTCTCGTGCTTCTCCCTGACTCTAACTTCAACTCGACTCACTCTCTCTGTTCCTCTGCTGTGTTTACTCGCTTTCTTATCTTTAATTTGTAAATCTTTCAGCTTCTTTAAACACCTTTCCTCTTCCTGCGAACCCAAATCCGCAACTTCATCCACACCAACTTTCACTTCATCTTCGCTTCCAGAGAGCTTCAAAACAAACAAATCGCTCCCAAGCTTCTCCACAATCTTACCCTTTAATCCTATATCTCTCCCAGCAACGATCCTCACTTCTTTCCCAACGAAAAAAACATCTCCACCGTTAACATCTCTTGGCTTACTATCAAGTTTCACACTTTCATTCACTTTAGCCTTCGTATCCACAACCTTAGATTTATCAAGATCGAAACCTAACCCTTCCTTAGCAGTCCATTTCTTGTATTCCTTAACCTGAACATCCTCTTTAGCATTCTTACCTATCCCTTTCCCTGGCTTCCATCCATATCCAGCCATCAACGCAGCTCCAAAACCTTCAACAGGAACGCTCTCGAAATCCTCTAATGTCGGGTCATCAGCGAGCGACTCCAGATCTTTCCTCAAACTTTGTAGCATAAGCTGCTCCACTGGAGCTAGTTTCCGATCTTCCGTCGCATCAACCTCACCTTCGTCCTTGACTCTCTGACGCAGCTTCAAACCGTAGGTGATGTTATCGGATCCCTCAGAATCGTTTGGAGGAACCTCCGGTTCGAATTCCAGACCGGAACCGGTATTGCCGGATTGAAGCGGGAGATCGAGATTCTTCATCCTCTTGTGAGGCCTCCATGTGTTCTCGATCGGAGCAATAACGTGTTTAGGAGCGGAATCAGCTAGGGTTTTCGAAGGATCGAATTCCGTGACGAACTCTTTACTGTTGCCGCCATCGACGGCGTTGTTCCCGTCGGCGGTGGCTGTGACTTTGGGCTTTGGTTTGGAAGGGAGAGAGAAAGAGAGCTTCATGATGATTGTTCTCTTCTCTCTCTCACACGAACAAAACCGGAAGGTCAACGAAGGCGGTGAGAATCGCGAAGGTTAAAACTCGTCGGCGATGGTGCCCGTGGATACGTATAAAGCATATGGGCCTATTAAATATTTAGTGGGCCAATGGGCTGAACCTAAAGGAAAGTCCATTGTTGAAGGAACACACAAAAATTCAAAATTCAAACTTCTAATATTTCCAATTTTTATAATTTTCCAATTTTTCCAATTTTTATAATTTTCTTATTTTTTAATTAATTTTTAAGATAATTTATTTTATATTTTGAAAAAAAACAAATTATGGAATCACCCGCAACCGCCCGCAACCGCAAACGTTTGCTGAAAGCAGCTTTTGAATTTTAGCGATATAAAGCAGTTTAAAACGGTACAAAACGGTTTTTATGATTGTTACTAACCGCTGCCAACCGCAATCACCCGCTACGTTTGCGTTTGCGGGTAATAGTGGGTGAACCAATCAACACCTAAACCACTCGTTCAATTTGGGTAGAGGTGCGAAGGTTTTGATTCAGTTTTACTGAGTAGGTGATGTCGTGATGTAAGTCTTTTTTTTTCTGTTTGGTCATAATTATCTTTTTGATTAAATTTTTTATTGAAAACTGAACCGGCATCAGTGTTGAACCAAACCGTCTTAATTTAAATTCTTAACCAACATAACCGAGATTGATTGATTTCAGGTTCGACGACACATTGTGGTGTCGGGTTTTCAAATGGAAAAGGAGGGAACTGTTGTAATTCTCACTTTCTCTCAGGTTTGATTTCTCTTTTGGTCTCTCTTTGTTCTTTCTTGCACAGATATTTCCTTAACAAACTTTTTCATCCATTTTTCTGATGATATTACAAATACACTCTTACACATACTTATAATAGAGTTTCTACTCATTGCTCTTACACCTAGACTTCTTGCTTTAACAACTTCTCCTAGACCATACTTCTAGCCTAGTTTAGACTAATTCTACAAGCAAACTTCCTTACACATCTAACAACTCTCTTGACCATACTACCAACTCTAACTTATAAACTTAGTTTAGTTCGTATACAACTAAAACACTTTCACTTCGTATGGGCTTCTTTGGCCCATTAATATCTTGTTAATTGTCCAACAAAGACCCAATATCTTCTTTGACTTCTTCTGACTTTGTTGACTTTGCTTCTTCTTCCTCGTTCCTTTTCTGGTTCTTCTTCTTCTTTCGTTTCTGATTCTTCTTCTTCTTACTGACTTGTCTTCCTCCTTGTTGCAGGATTAATCGAAGACTCACCCTTCAACACTCCCTCTTGAGTCTTGCGGTTAATCCTGTGATTCCAAATTAGGGTTTTGAAGTTTGATATCTTTGTTGCACGACGGCTGGATCCTTTGCTCACTGGAGGAGCACTCTTCAGGACGTCTGCATAGCTCCTTGGTAAGGTCGACTTCTCATCCTCCCTCTTGCTTTGAATCACAGTGGATTCAACTTCTTTTCCGATTTCGATTTTCTTCGCTCCCTCTTGAGCAAATTTCTTCTCAATCTCTATTGACTTCACCTTTTCCTTTTGTTGTAGAAGCTTTGAGGAGTCTCTGTCTCCTTCCTCTTCCCTGGCGTTTTTTAACCTGTCCTTCACAGGTAACTCCTTTACCCCTCCTTTTCTCTTGTCTTGTAGCTTCTGATTTTCTGTGAAGCTTGACTCTTTCTTGCTTGTTGTTTCTGGGATCCTAAAATTGAATCCTCTGAATTTCGACCCTTGTGCCACTTTCACTTTCTCTTGAGATTTCTCTTTCACTCCTTCTCCAATCCTCACTTGGACTTTTGAATCTTTGACCCTGAATTCACCAGTCTGCAACAGCTCCCTCTTCTTCTCAGGTGAGCTCTCTTTGATTCGGTTTGTGTCCTCCTTGAACACCTTTGTTTCTTCATTGTTTAGTGTTTGACTCTTCTGCATTTGCTTGCAGTTTGCATCGTTCCTCTCTGGATTTCCGAATCCATTGTATTTTGCTTCTTGGTTCAGCTTCTCTTTTCCACGGGACTTCTCTATATCCCTTTCTTTCACAGGTTCGTTTTCTTTCCTTTGATTGGTGTCTTCTTTGATCACCAATTGCCTCTGTTTGATTACTTGAACAGCTTCTTTCTTGCGGAGCTTTGTATGCACTTGACTTTCTTCAAGTTGGTTCTCCATGTTGGACCATCTCCCTCTGGCTGTTTCAGCGTAGCCAGCTCTTTCTTGAACTGACTCTGAGTTATCCCTTGAATCCAACACAGTTGTGGTTCTTTTGCTTAGATGCATATGAAGGTAAAAACTCTTATCAACCATTCCAACTTCAGCAATCTCTCTTCCTGCCTTGTCATGAATGGTGCACCTTTTTTCTTTGAAAGTAACCGCATAACCATTTGCAATCATCTGAGGGACACTTAGAAGATTCTTAGCTATGTTAGGAACTAGAAGAACGTTTTTGATAAGCCGCTTACCTTTCTTGGTCTCAATTTCGATGTCACCTTTTCCTTGAGTTACCAACACGGTTCCATCTCCCACCGTTATTGGAACATTGAACCTTGGATTGAATCTGGTGAATAGCCTTTTGTTGTAGGTCATGTGGTTGGTGCATCCACTGTCAATAAGCCAAACGTGTTCTTCGAGTGGTTTTTGATCTTCTTGTCTTGCAGAAAACATATGAAACTCCTCTTCTTCATCGTCTTCTTCTTCTTCCATGTTTACTTGAGCTTGTTCCTGTCTTTTGATTCTACAGTCTCTTGAGAAATGACCAAGTTTTCCACAGTTAAAGCATCCTCTTGGATCTTTGTTTCTGTTGAAGTCTGGTCTAGTTCTTCCATGCTTGATAAAGCAGACATCTTCATTGTGATTGTCTCTTTTACAGTAACCACACCACCTCTTTTCTCTGTAGTTTTCTTGACTTGAGTTTCCTCTAGTATTGTCCTCCACTTTCAGGTTTTTGAAGCGTGCATGGAAGGCTCCCTCACCACCTTCTTCTTCTTCTTCATCAGGGAAGAACTTCTTCTCATGCGCCTCCAAGGATCCAATCAGTTCGGCATAGGTAACTGTTCTTAGATCCTTTGTTTCTTCCATTAATGATGCTAGAGATGCGTAGCTCTTTGGCATTGAGGCTAGCATCTTCACTACCATATCAAAGTTTGATCTACCTTCTCCTAGAGCTCTCATTTGGTTGGCTACAGCTTGAATTCGATCAGAATAAGTCTTAATCTTCTCTCCTTCCTTCATCTTTAGATTTTCGAAGTCTCTTCTCAAAGATTGTAGCTTCACCATCTTGACTTTTTCATTTCCTTGATACGAGTTCTCCAGGAGATCCCAAGCTTGTTTGGCTGTTGTTGCTGAAAGGATCTTATCAAAGATAACATCGGCTACTGCATGCTGAATGATCTGGAGTGCTGCTGTATCTTTGGCCTTGAGTTTAGCTTTCTCCTTTGCTTGGTCTCCACCAGGAGTTTCTGTTGATTTTGTTGGATCTGGAACCCCATCTTTGACAATATCCCATAGCTCTCGGTTCATCAGAGTGGTTCTCATTCTTGCTGCCCAGAACTCATAGTTCTGTCCATCAAACACAGCAACCAGCTGAGATAACTGAAGGTTTAGTGTCATTATTTTCTTCTTTTTCTTCTTCTTTCTCTTTTCTTCTTACGGCCTCTTCTTAGTCGCTTCTTTCTTCTTTTCCTTCTTCTTGCTTGAACAGGCTCAAGATCAAGCAAGCTCTGATACCATGTTGTAATTCTCACTTTCTCTCAGGTTTGATTTCTCTTTTGGTCTCTCTTTGTTCTTTCTTGCACAGATATTTCCTTAACAAACTTTTTCATCCATTTTTCTGATGATATTACAAATACACTCTTACACATACTTATAATAGAGTTTCTACTCATTGCTCTTACACCTAGACTTCTTGCTTTAACAACTTCTCCTAGACCATACTTCTAGCCTAGTTTAGACTAATTCTACAAGCAAACTTCCTTACACATCTAACAACTCTCTTGACCATACTACCAACTCTAACTTATAAACTTAGTTTAGTTCGTATACAACTAAAACACTTTCACTTCGTATGGGCTTCTTTGGCCCATTAATATCTTGTTAATTGTCCAACAAAGACCCAATATCTTCTTTGACTTCTTCTGACTTTGTTGACTTTGCTTCTTCTTCCTCGTTCCTTTTCTGGTTCTTCTTCTTCTTTCGTTTCTGACTCTTCTTCTTCTTACTGACTTGTCTTCCTCCTTGTTGCAGGATTAATCGAAGACTCACCCTTCAACAGGAACACACTACAAAATCACCATTCATATAACTGCATTCGTTCACGCTCATGAACTTACAAGACCTTTGAAACAAAAACTCTTTCTCCCTCTCTCGTTTGCACGAAGAATAACATCATTGAGATGAGTTTTTTTTTTGGTTTCGTGGTCATCCTCCTCGTTTCACGATTTGAATTCTCTATAAGTTTGCATTTGAAGTCGAAATCTATTTCTGCTACTTTTGTATATTATGAATTTAGACTATCAGATCATCTGTTAAGCTTATGATTCTCAGTTCTATATATTACAATAATATCATCAGACAGTCTTCTGAATCTCAGTTCTACAAATTTGAACTTGGATAGTATCGTGAATCTAGCTTTCGTAAATTTGAATTCGGAGTCTTGTTTACACTAAGATGATTATCTTGTTTTATATGTCTCTATTTTGTAGAAACTCACATATAAGATGTTTACCATCAAAGGTAGGTTTCTTTATTTTCTCTCTCTAGTGTGTTCATCATCTCTTTTTTTAAAGAAAGTGTTAGTTTAGAGCAAATGCAGTAGTAAACTCCTTGGTTGGGGTTCATAAGATGAAAATAATAATATATATAGTGAACCGAAAAAACAAAAACAAAAAAAGCCAACATCGTTCTGACACGTGGCTTGAACCTGTCTTCTACAGGTTTGAAAATTAGACCCGGTTACAAACAAAACACTGAGTTTTATTATTTTTTTATTCCATTCTGCCTATGAATCTGTGCATGAACCCTGCAAAATACACTGATGTACCTGCTCTTATGTTCTCCATTCAAAAGTGTTAGGTTGATTCAAATCTTTTGCAAAATACTTTGTTTTGATTATTAGCAGCATGTGCTTTGAAAAATACAAAATGTTGGATTTTAGAATTTCCAATGTTTTAGATAAAACAAAGATAAAACTTTTTATTACAAATGATGATTATATTTTTTCTTATCGTATTTTTCTAAAAACATCTGAAATAAAACTATAGAGAATGAGAAAGAATTATGCGATAAGCCAGAAAATAAGTTTAAAGAAAAATGTCTATAGTAGTCCGATTTTTCCCCCACGACGAGAAGGGGCCAAAAGATCCACGACTTTAATTCCTGTCTAAAAAAATCACGACGATACGCAAGTTTTAAGTATATTGTTAATGTTTATGTACAATGTTATTTTTATCTTCTAATACTTTTATAAAATCTATATTTATAAAATTATAATTTTATTTATTTAAATACAAAATCAAATATAATCCTGCGCGGATCCGGTTCTAGTGTTTTTTTAAATTTGTATTTTTAGTCAAAACAATTTCATATGGAATACAGCGGTAGGTTGAATATCGGGATTACAGCGAATGTTAGGTTCAATATCAGATATTCGAATACCATATAGTAGAAAAGGATAGACTCCTAATTTTGGGATCCTAATGTGTCGAAATTTAACATATCAATCAAAACCCACAAAAGCTATGAGAAAAGCACCTCATATTTAATAATACACAGCAAATACCATTGAAATCCACAGAGGACACACCGAACTTATAAAGAATGAAACGTAGGAAAAAAAAAGAAAAAGATGAGATACCCGTAACTATTTATACAAAATCAAGATCTGTTGTATCAGTCTGGTCCAGCTTTCGCTTTTGGTCTCCGTCGGTTTCAAGGATCCCACCAGCTCGGTTACCGTACGCGACCATTTCAAGAGCTTCTACGTACAACACTTTGACCAAGTTCATGAATCTGCGCCGAAACGTCGGCATTCTTGACACTGATGCTACCATTCCCTGCAGCCTAACACAATGCAAGAAGTCATCGGCAACGTTGCATGCGAGCAATGCTTATGATTCACACTTACCTTCTGATTATGGCTTGCAATTGTGCTTTTCTCACAGTATCAGCAGACGGAAACCCGGTGCTATCCCAGTCCTCGGTTCTTTCGTTTTTGCATACCATTACCAATTTCCTAAGACAATACTCTTCATCCTCACTCAGCTTCAGATTCTTTATCTGCTCCTTCATGATCAGTAAAGGCCCAAGGAGCCACACAATCACTTTATCTCTTGGGCTGTTTAGTTCCGTAAGCTCCACACCATCACCTGCCATAAGATTCATCATCATTACTCCGCGTGGTGAGCCAAAGATTGTTACAAGAGTATATACTTACTGATCACCAACCCCGATGAGTTGGATTTGGCCGATGCAAGGAGACACTGTAACACGGTCCAAGCGGGTAGTTGGGTAAAGAGCTTCTTACAATTACCCTTGACGAGACATTCCTCTACGTCTTTCACATCTACCAAGCCATCTCGAAGAAGGATCCTTCCATTCACCTCGCAAGACTTAAACAACCATTCCCACACCTCCAAGGCCAAACACAAGATGTTCCATTATGTTGTAATGTCAGGACATATGAATATAGCAAAGGGCTAATATACCTGAACTGGTTTATATAGTGTGATCGCTTTTTTCAGTGTCCTCGACTGTTCTAAAACAAGCCGTGAACCAAGGGAACTGCCTCTTCTGCTCTTGAGATCAACGTTCTTCCTCTCTCCTAATACTCTCTTCCCGTGACCGGTGTCTGTTTTTATCCTATACCAAGGCCTGGCTGTCCCAAGCATATACATTATGTAACCAAGCAACATTGAAAATGAGACGCTAATGGAACAGAGCGCTTACGGTGTACCTTGGCAGGCAGGTTCCTTCCCTTATATAGAGTAAATCATTTACGTATTCGTCAAACAGTGAGACCACAGCAATTATATAGTTGAGCCCCATTCTGAAAGAGTCCTCCTGAAAAGATTATTTAAAGATAGAGAACATTGTTGGTGACTATTTATGTCTGTCAAGGTCTCACAACATTTCAAGTCAGATAATCTAATAATGTATGGCTAAGCCGCAACTACAGCAACATAAAGAAGCAAGAACTATTTGTCCAAGAATCAGCAACTATGCCACTTGAGAACTGCAAAATCACAAGATGAAGTGATCAACTCTGTAAGATATATAGGGTTTAGTAGTCGCTGCCAACCTGATGAACGATGACGCCACTGTACATTCCTAGAAAGAAACTAGAGACAACCGAAGCTATTATGGCTCCCGCGACGGCCAGTGGCCATAGCAATATGGCAAGACCGGCAAATGGAACACAGACCGTCTCCAGGAACGGGCCTTCTCTACCGACAAGGTCTTCTAAAAGCCTCTTCCATCCTTTGAGCAACATATACGGACTTTTGTAAAGAGCAACAGCTGTTATTAGAACAGCATCTACCACCATACCTATGACACTAGCAAGCAGACAACTCGGTAGCCGAGACAACCTGGAACAAGAAAAGAGATTACCATTTGTGAAAGTTTTTTAAAACCAATGAACGAGGTTCGATCTTACCTAATCTCTAAGGGTTTAGCATCGGCGGAAACCATTTCTCTTAACTCATCCATGTAGGAGAAATAAGAATGGAAACAGAAGTCAGTAAAGTCCGTAACCACAGTACAGCTCCCTTTTATAGTCGAGAAGGAACCATCAACAAAGCATTGGTAGCATTTGCTTGTAGACTCTCCTATAGCCTCGAATGTAGCCATGAGGGGGGTGAAGAAACCGTAAGCGATTCCACCCAAGAGACTTCCTGCTATACCAGCAACTGGCCAGAGGACCAAAGGCACTGGAAACAATATCAACGCCACGGTCTTCATAACCAGCCCGATTCTCTTGGTTCTACATATTACACAAGCAATTTAGTGGAAAGACAGAGAGGGTACGAGAAAATTTTTGACTGATTTTCAAACCTTGCTAAACAGTAGTAGGTCCAGACGAAATGTGCCGGCCAAAGGCCAATGATCACAGATGAATTGCCAATCAAAATTATAGCAGATGAAACTGGACCAACGATCAGGGCTGTGAACACAAATCAAAACAAGAGTGAGAACTTTACACCTCACATAACTTTTTATTGCTAGATAACCAAATCATTCACCAAAACTCGGTTCCTAGACCAGAATGATGATAAGTGCCTCATTACTTGGTATGAGCAATCATGCGCTTAAATTCAAATAGCAACTGTTTCATTCTCGAGCTTCCAGAGAACCTAATCTGGTGAAAAGCTTGAGTTGCAAGTACTGTGGCTGTGGCCTAACTCGAGAGACTTAATACATCAGTGAACTTGCTTCAAGCTTCGATCTTATGGATACTAGTAAGGACAAAGCTAATAACAAGAGGCTAAACCAATGGTCATTACATACCCTTGGAGAGGCCGAGGAGCAGCAAGAGGAAGAAGAAGGGAAGGAAAGAGACGAAACTCCACAGTTTCTCCGGAAACCCTATTGGAACCTCCATTTGCTTTCTTTTTATGGTAATTCCAGTGAGCAGACAAAAAAAATGCGACAGAAATAAGCCGAAAAGTGGATGTGGGTGGGTGTACGTGGCACTCCCCTGCGACACGTGCATTTCTCTGGGACATGTGGCGACTAAAATGTTATAATGGGATCCATCCGTTTTCACATTTTATAACCAAAACGCTTTTTTTACGGAAATTCGACCGCTTTTTGGATCGAAAGCCAAGTTGGACACCCGGATTGTTTTCGGAAACCGATGAATTATTATTATTATTTATTTTTTTTCGGCAAATGACCACATGGGCCAGATTTCATTAAACCCAACAGGGCGAACGTGAATACAGAGTGAGAAGATTAATATTTTACAAACCCAAACCCAAGAAAAATAAACAACTAAACCCAAAAGTTGATTTGGGAAAGTGACGTTGACCTAGCTAAACCGCCTCCGATCTTCAATGACGCGATGATCTAGCTCCACCGCCACCGATCTTCAACGACACTCTGCATCAAATCTTTCTTCAGGGAACGCCGGATCTTGAAACTTTCTCTTAAACAAACAACCTACACGACCCATCTTTCTCAGCTACGCTTCCGAAAAGGAAGAACCGTCGAGATTAAATCCGTGGCAATCAAGGCCACCAAAGACGGTGGAGTAATCTCCAACTAAGCAAGAACAAGAAGAGGTTAATAGATCGATGTTAAGGAGAAACTTCAAACATCACGGGATTGAATTGAAACAACTGAAGAAAGAAGATTTGAAAGCCAAAAGAGGCAAACTACACAAATCGGACAAGCCGAACTAAAATCCTAGAAAACGGAAACCAAAGAACCAGACAAGCCGGAGGGAGAACACAGATTTACACCAAAAAACAAAAAACCGGACCGTCGGGGTTACCGACAGCCGGAGAACTCAAGAAGAACGGTGAAAGAAAGCGAAGATTCTAGTTCTAGTGAGAGAGTAAACAGTGATAAGAGAGAGAAAAGCCTTTTCCGATGAATTATTTAAAATCTTGGATATTTTGATATTAAAGATGTATTCCCATATTCCTTTTAAATAAAATTCAATTCAGTTTCATCTTAATTTGATTTAGGTTCGGTCCAATAACCAGAATCCATTTTATAAATAAACCTTAACTTCGTATCTTATTTACATGTGTGCCATGATGATGTTCATCATAATATGCATTCTCATCTTCATTTTATAAATAGACTTAAATTACTAGGTTAATTACAATGCATGCCACTTAATAGTTCACTAGGTGATTCTCCTATGAATCTTTACAGAGTAACTCACTTAAAATTATTGGTTAATATTATCTTTTATTTATTTATAAGTTTCTATTTGCTTTGTCCACTATAGAAGATTATTGGTTAATATTATCTTTTATTTTATTCATGTAAATAGAGGATTGTTTTAAATAATTTTAAGATGTTATATATCTTACTAAACATTTTTTGGTATAAAAATTTAGATAGGTACCATTATTCATTTTTAAATTTATTATGTGACATATACTCCTCTGAATTGAAATACAATTAATTTTTTTGTTCAGTTTAAGCTAAAGTTGGCTCAGCTTTTTATCTTAGATTTGTAAAGCTATTATTGTAAAATTTTGATTTTTTTGTTTATTTATTTCTATTTTTCAAAATAACTTTAATAAAGGGAAATAATTTTAAAACATAAAATATTTTTTTTCATATATATAAAAACGAAAAAATACAAAAGGAAAGTCTTTACTAAAGGGAAATATTTTTTTCATATATAAAAAAGGAAAATTACAAAAAGGAAAGTCTTTTTAAAATAATATTAAAAATGAAATACCTTTGAAATATAAAAATATTTTTATTAGATATAGAAACTTTGATTCAAAAAAGGAAAGTCTTTTTGAAATCATACTAAAAAGAAAAAACTTTACAATAATTTTAAAAATTAAGAAAGTAAAACTTCCCTTTATTTATATATATATGAATACGTTTTTAAAAATTTAATAAAAATAAAAATTAAAACTTTCTTTTATTTTATGTCATTAAGGGTATCCTTGTAATCAACCACCATAAGAATCAACGTGAGTGCGACACATATGCAAGTGACTTCTCAAATAATATTATTAAGATACAATACTTATTGTATATAATCTTCATAATTAAATAACTTTACATCCATTATATATTTCCTATTTTATTAAATATATTTTATATCAAATACATATTTTATATTTGAGCATATGATTATTTTTCAATTTCATATTTTTTTAGTTACAATAAAAATTAAATAATTTTGTAAAAAAATTATCTATGTAAATTTATATATTATATATTTATAATATATTTTGTTATTCACATTTGAAATGTAATATGCTTTATAAATATTTTATTAAGAAAACATATTATATTGTTACAAATTAATTTTAAAATCCAATTTAAGGTAATTATGGTATATAATCATTAATAATGATTATTAATATTAATTTACATCAAATTTCATTTGGCATTGCCATATTTTTCAAATTTTCCATATATAACTAAATCTGTAAATTATAATCAAATCATCATTGAATTATATTAAAATTAGATAAAATCATATATTCTGAAAATAGTAATAGAAAAATATCAATTATTTTTTATTAACTTTTTATTGATTGAACTATTTTATATGTTACTATGCTAAATATTTTATTAAATTTGACTAAAAAACATATCAAATTTAAAACAATGTTTACTATATATTTTATTTTAAATATTTTCATAACCTCTAAAAATACAATAAATTTTAGTGATTTATATTATAATTTTAAAATAAATTAATAAAATAATTAGAATATATATTTCATCCTGGACATGGTGCATGTTATTACCTAGTATCTAAATATTTGTCAAATATGATATGTTATTTTTATCTATAAATAATTACAAACATAATTTATTTCAGATATATTATAACTAAATTATCTTAATTTATCAACAATATTTTAAAATTTCAAAAATTATTTTAGTTACATAAAAGTAACCAACATATTTAAACTTATATCAATTTCTATCCATACATTTTCTGAAATATCAACAACAAATATGACATAAACAATCCAAATTTTGTTTTTTAGTAATGATTTTCTATAAGGGTTTCTTAAGTACCATTGATACTGTACCAACAATTTATTTCTAAATTTTCACTGATACGCCAGTTAATATGACATTAACAATAAAAAAAAAGAATTTAGAAATGATTTTCGATAAAATCTAAGATAAAATTTTGTTTAAAAACATGTTTATAACCATTTCAAAAGTACAATATCCATAAATAGCTCAAATTCAAAATAACAGAATAAGTGATCAACAAACAATAAATCAAAGTTTTGAAAAAACAATTCTTTTAACAATGTTTAAACATTCTTTTAAGTCTTAACAAAGGAGACATGTATTGAAAACAAAATCCAAATAAGTAAAAAAAATCAATTTCAAACAATATTCTTAAATTGTAGTTTCAAAATCAGTTGAAAATAAGTAGGTGGGAGATGTCGATTTTCAGCAACAAATTGAGTCGCGAATGTTTTTGTATTCTGAAAGTCGAATGACGCGTATGTTAATTGTAGTGAAAGGAAAGGTAAAATTGTTCCATGCAACATAGAAGTGTAGTGTGCAGGGGTGTCAAAATGGGTCAACCCAATCCATAACCCAAATGGATTGAAAGTAAATGGGTCATAGATCAACATAATCCATTTAATAAATGAGTTGGGTTGATCCATGATCCATTAATTAGATGGATTAATGGTTGACCCATGAATCCATCAATTTTCTAAAAATAATTTAGAATTGTAATTTAAAAGTTGTAGTATGAGTTTTAATGAAAAAAGAGAATATGTTTCGTATATTGCAGAATAATGATTTGTACATAGCTTTATACAATATTCAGAAATGTAAATATAGAAATGCCCAATCACAGCTAATGACATCTAATTATATCAGTCACCATAACTCCTAATTATACATTTTCTATCACTGTTCAAAATATAGCATATATGTAAGATTTCAGTATTTCTTAATCAGTTGTCAATTATTCATCATTGCAAACCAAATGGTAAATCAAACTATTTTTCACTCATGCTTACTGTTTTAATTTTTCATTTGTTTTCGATTCTGAACTTTATTTGGAGTTTTTGTTTTGAGTATGGTATCATTTTTGCGGAGAGAAAAGGTCATTTTGATAACTTTGTTTTAGGAGAACATTATTTTACACATTTGAGTTTTGATTGTACAAATTATGCACATTTGACTCTTTCTTTATTTTATCACTCCCAAATAACTAGATTAACGTCTTTCTTCTTCCTAAAGATTCTTTTATATGTTTTCTCACCTAGCATTACTTTTTTCACACGATTTTGGATGTATTTTGTTTTAGGAATGGGAAAGATTATTTTGGTAGAAAAAAGTAGGGGAAAATGTTACCAAATTTTGTTCAGCAAAAGCAGAGATGGTGTGCTCAAGATCCACCAAATCTAGAAGAAGACATTGAAGAACCAGAAAGGGTTAACACACTTAGTTTTTATTAATATATAAGTTGTCAAAGCTTGTAACAACAAAATGTTTTTGATTAGGTTATCTAATACAAGTTCAAATACTCTTTTTCACAAGAATTTGGGGATAAAAATAACTTGATATTTGATTTGACTAGAGCACATATAGATTTGCTTGGGAGAAACGAAGGTTAAATATATGTATTAGGTAAAGTTAGTATTTAACAAAATTATGCTACGTGGCATTAATTTTCTTTTGGATTTTGACATGTGTCGAATAATATAAGATATAATAAAATTAAGAAACTTTTTAAAAATTATTATATAGTTAAAAAAATAAATCAGATATATTTGGTTCCTTACATAAAAGAGGAATAGAATTAATAATATTCCATTAAATAAAGAAATTTTATATATTTAAAATATTAATAATACGAGATTACTTATTAAAAAAAAAGATTATAGCCTTTTAACCAAAAAATCATATAGAATCAATATAAAGGATAAACTAATCCTAAAAAAAAGATTGTTACTTCTTTTATTTGATATATTCATGACTATATAATAACTAAATTCTTTTATAATTTTAATATTCTAATAAAATCAAAAGGAATACATCTGCTTCTTTAATATAGATTTACATTATTATATCATCGAAAAGATGAATTTCAAAAATTATTTAACACTAGATCAGGCCTAGGTAAACAAAAAACGGGCTAGCGATCTATTTTCCCACAGTAACTTTGGTGTCGCACCATATGCTTCCCAAACTATTGCCTCTTCTTATTTCCCCTTCATATCAATGTTAAATAGCTATATACCCACTGATATCAAGTTTAATATCTTTATCCCCATCATATCAAAGTTTAACACTCCAGTCCACACAGACCGATGGTTAGTTGGTTAATTATTTTGGGAATTACGGTTTACTATTTCCCAATG